>CAUYQV010064437.1:0-24910 GCA_963574575.1 Galagoides demidoff
CTCCCCCATATCTATGTAATGTTAGGGCAAGAGTTGGGAAAGTTGCCTGGGACAGTGCCTTTCCCAGTGACATCCCCTTGTGCAGCCCTGTGGTCTCGTGTTGGAAGATGAGGAGGAGAAAGGTCTTGTGCCTTCTCAGCAGTCAGGGCCCTGCAGCCTGGGAGCAGAGAGCTATCGGCTTCCCCCACAGGAGTTCTTTTCTCTTTTTGACCCTGATTGCTCACCCTGGGTCTCAGGGTGAAATTGATTGGTGACACCTGGGATTTTAAAAAATGTCTGTCCTGTCAGAGAAAGCTTCTGTTCTTGGGAAAGGTGTTTATCATCCAAACCCCTCAACCATGTGGACAGGAAGCCCCTCCTGGGGCCTCACTGGGGGATGTCTCAAGATGGAAAAGACAAGGAATATTTGATGCTGTGGGTATTGATGGAGGCACAGAAGAGGTTTGCCCTGAGGAATGAAGATGGGGCAGGGGTCCCAGGGAATTTCCTAGTACCCAGAAACTCAAGGGGACTAAGGTCACTCTCTCAAGGCTGAGAGAGAGTCATACTCAGATATCAGAACTGCCATTGATACAATCACTAAAACTAACAACCATAGCAAAATAACACTGAGAAGAATATACAATGTGAAAAAAAAATCTGGGCCGTGCCCGTGGCTCAACAGAGTAGGGTGCCAGCCCCATATAATGGAGGTGGTGGGTTCAAACCCAACCCTGGCCAAAAACTGCAAAAAAAAAAAAAAAGAAAAGAAAAGAAAACAAAGAAAGAAATAATAATAGAAATCTAAAATAGAGGTCAGCACACTTCATACAGGGCCAGGCAGTGCAGTCTTTGGCCCAAGAGGTCTCTTGAGAAGTCCTCTCTGGGACTATGGCATCTGTAGCCAGGAGCAGCCAGAGACTTATCTGAATGAGAGGGTATGGCTGTGTCCCCATGAAACTTTGTTTATAATCTCTGATCTAAAAGTGAGAAAAGGAAGAATTCTGCTAAAGTTTTTATTTGCTTATGGGAGAATCAGGAGATGGTGTTTTCTTCTTGATATTAATTTAACAAATATTGGAGTGCCTTACTATGCTGACTGCTTCATGGAATTCACATTCTAATGGGAACAAAAACAGTGAGAAGATAAAATAACTAGATGTCTTTTGCTCTGCAGAAACTTACATGATCGTGTGGGAGAACTGGGGCGGGTGGCTTGGGGTTCCTCCCTGCATGGAGACTCAAGGGACGTAGCCAAGGATCACAAGTCAGGCAACAGGAGAGGGTGGGTGAAGCAAGCTGGACTGGCTCATGTTCCAGCCTAAAGACAACTTTTGAGGTTGCCTTGGGTGAGGTCCAGTTTACTTAGGCAGCAGAGGTGGAAGCTTAACTATAGTGTGGGAGGTGAGTAGAGGTCTACAGTGTTTTGAGGGTACATCTGTGGAAAAAGGTATATTTGAACCGGACAGTCCCCTTGGTCCTGGATCCCTCTCTATGGTTGGGTCTGCCTTGTGCACTGTGGGGTACTACACCATGTCCTGTCCCCACCCTCGTGTTGTGACAACCTAGGATGTCTGCAGACATTGCCAGATGGCCCCTGGGGGACAGAATGGCCCTGGTTGAGTCCCCTGGCTAAAGGTGGATCTGAACTGTGTGTGGTGGTCCCAGTCTCACTTTTCTGCTCCCAGGTAAGTGCCAGGTGCAGCAAGGTTGTGATGGCACGTCCTCATGTAATAGCAGTGTGGCCACGATACCCTGCTGAGTCACCCCACATGCTTCTTTATTTTCTAAGTAAACTAGTTTGTGCACCCGCTTAGGGGATTAAAAGAAAGCCCCAGGTCCCATCCTAAGACCTTCCCTAGGTCCACGCACCTAGTGCTAGCCTGTCCTGGAGGCTCTGCCCTGTGCCAGAGGCCTCTATGGTGCAGCTGCCTGAGGACCTGCTCTCAGGCCTGACATGCCTGAGGTCCTCAGGTTGTCACTGAAGCCTGTCTGCACCCACCATGTCCCCGAAGTGCCATCCCAGTTTTCTGAGCCCAGTCCCCAGGCTGGAAACCTCACCCTGCCACACCAGTCTCCACAGCCTCCCTAGGCCCAGCCCCTGCCCGTGTGGCCCTCAGTGCTCAGGGAAAGCAGCAGCAGAAGTTGGGGGACAGCAGGGGAAGAGTTTGAGGTAGACATTCCCTACCTGGTGCCCAGTAGAGGCTTCTGTCACCCTCCCCAGGCCACAGTTTTTGTGGAGTGACCCCCTTTGCAGCCAGAGCCACAGCCAGGAGGGCCACATAACTGTCCAAACTGGCACACATTCAGGAAGTGAAAGGGATGTTAAAATTAATGAAAATGAAAATATTTTGAAATACTCGGGTGGCGCCTGTGGCTCAAAGGAGTAGGGCACTGGCCCCGTATACCGGAGGTGACGGGTTCAAAGCCGACCCCAGCCAAAAACTGCAAAAAAAAAGAAAAAGAAATACTTATACATGGGCTAACATTGATCTTATTAGTAGGCCTTTGAAGTAGTAGTTAGTGTTCAGAAGTTATTTTCAAATCTTTCACTAAAAAAGAAAAATAACTGGGTATATTAAGTCTGTGTTCATATTATCTAGATGTTACATTCTTCGTGTATATTAATATATTTTAATTTCTTAGCATCTGAGTGGTATTTTTCTGAAAATACATTTTCCAGTGTGATCTTAATTTTATTTTTTCATATAATTGCCTGGAGTCGTCTTCAAAGTTGTATTTTGTGGTTGAGAAATTTGAAATTGTAGGCACCTCTGATTGAATCTTTCCTGTGGGCTATATTTTTTTTCCTTTTTTTTTTTTTTTAGAGACAGAGTCTCACTTTATTGCCCTCCATAGAGTGCTGTGACGTCACACAGCTCACAGCAACCTCCAACTCTTGGGCTTAAGTGATTCTCTTGCCTCAGCCTCCCAGGTAGCTGGGACTACAGGCACCTGCCACAATGCCCAGCTATTTTTTTGTTGCAGTTTGGCCGGGGCTGGGTTTGAACCCACCACCCTGGTATATGGGGCCAGTGCCTTACCAACTGAGCCATAGGCACTGCCCTCGTGGGCTATATTTTTAATTGAGGAAATACTGATAAGCTCAGCATATTCTGCAAAATATAAGATGTTTAACAGTTTTCTTTTTTTCCCCTATGGAAATGTATAACTATTTAAGCCCAAATGATTTCTCAGATTCTCTTTTTGACTCTATTCAGAGTACACAACTGTTCAAATATTTTTATAAACTAAAATTCATCAAATGAGTCATCCTGATGGTTCACTTGAATGTTAGGCCTTCTCAGTTTCATTCATTCCATTACAGAAAAGCAGTTTGCTCAGTGAAAAATAAAGACTTCCTAGAGGGCAAGGGATTCTCAAGTCCAGTCATAGAACTGTGACATCAATTTGAATATACCATTCATACTTCCAGGACCTAGTTTATTTCTCCCATTGCTTTTGTACCTTGTTTACAAGATGTATTTTCAGTAACTACAATTTGCAAAAGACATCAAGAGCTGAAAAGTTTTGCCTCTACATTTACTAAATGTTTGACTGAAAATTTCAGCTGAATTTGAAAAAGTATAACTAAAATTTCGAGGTCTTATTAAAAAAGCACCATAGAACCTTCAAGTTGATTTGCAAAGTGGTTCTTCAGGTCCAAAGATTTGTGAAATGGAAATTGAGGGAGGGTGCAAAAAGCAGACGTGGCTGCTGACTGCACTGGGGGTGTCTCAACACCAGCTCTGCAGAAGTTCTGCAGCTCAGTTACACACGATCTATCACTGAACTGCTGTAGCTTATATTGTATGGGCTGAACATCTACGCATGTTTGGTTGCACCAGCCATGTTTCTGCTTCATAAGTTTCCTAATATATAGGGATCTTATTTGTGTTATGCTTTATTCCATCAAAATCATGTTATCACTGTAAAAAAATATCTCCTGGAGTAGATGTTTAAACTGAATTTATAAAAGTATTCACAGTAAGATCAGATGTTTCTCCTTTAATACAATGCTCTAAAACTTTTACTTTAATTCTGATGGGGGAAAAAGAGTTTGTTTGCCTGTTTTTTTCTTTAACTGTTTATAGACTAGCACACTAACCGCTATTGCTCCACTTTTCATACATACCCAGGAAAATCTGGGAAAAAAATGATCAAAATTATGTTAAATAATTATGTAATAAATGAATGCTTGGTTTGTAAACACTGTACAACTATCTCTACAACTGTACCTGTTACATTGTGGTTTCAGGGCACTGTACCAGCTGACCCTGAAGTCAGTGCTCTAGCAGGACTGTTCTCACAGTTCTGGGTTGAGTGTCTACTGTCAGAAGATGTGTAGGCTCAGTTATTTGTTCGTAACCAGCTTTCTGGAGAAACAATCTTTATGCTTTTGGTTTTTGAGCTTATTACTTGTTACTGCACAAGGGCGTGAGCCCTATTGCCTTATACCTCATCCCATACCAGACCTGTCCAGATGTGGATGTGCCTTCTGCTCTGTCAGGACGGCTCTGCCGCTTCACGATGCTAGACCTGAGGTTTCCCACCAGCCCAGCACACTGGCAGCCCCTGTGGCAATTTGTGTCCTGCAGACCATGACTTGGGCCACAGTCTAGCTCTCTGGCATGCCAAGGGGCTGGCTGGGGCACTGGGTGCTTCCCTATGCCTGGATTAGGGTGCCTGAGTGCCTCTGTCATGAGCTCCCTGCATGTGTCCCCGGCAGGGCAGAAGTACAAACACTGTTGGGGAAGGGGGCAAGGGCACAGCCGCCTGCCTCTTGGATGTGTGTTGGTGAAGCTGTCCACTGCATGCGCACCGGCACCTTCCAGAATCCGAAGCTTCTGATGCAGCTCATTTTATTTCAGTGGTTAGTAGTAGTATTTGGGGGTTGTTTTTAATTGCAAAATGTAGGGAATATGCTGAACAGATGAAGTCTTGAGATGATAGACTGAAACCAGGACACTCTCTGCTGAGCAGGGCACCCACTCTTGTTGTTCTTTCTGGGTTCCTACACCTTCCCTTGTAGGCTGGGATGTCAAGCCTGTGGAATGGTTGGTCTAGACCATTCTCTGCTCTGTTTAACTGTGGTAAATCTAGAAGAGAATTGAGGTTGATAAACCTGCTTCTAACCCTGGTAGAAGTGTTTTTTTTAAATGTTCAAATATATCACAGATATGATAGAAATTATTTCAGTGCATAAACTTCAAAGTAAACTGTACACTTGGTGTTGCCGGGGTTTCCTCCCTGGCCACTTCAGGTTTTGAGCCCTGCAAGGGAGACTGGGTGGAGGCTGAGTACTGGATCCGGCCTGGCACATGGAGCAGCGAGGCCATCTCTGTGAAGCCGCTGAGGTACAAGCGTGTGGACAAGGTATTGTGCCTGCAAGCAGTTGTTCTTATGTTTACCTGATCTGCTCTTGGGGATAGTTTCCTTGCCCCGGGGTTCTCTGAAAGTGTTGGGAAGCCAAGGTAAAGGAAGTTTAGTCTTGGCTAAAGAGGACTGTTTTTCTGTTGAAAATGCTTTGTTTTCTTAAGGAAATAGAGGCTAACCTAAAGAGCACAAGTAGTTAGGTGATGAGGCAGTGGTCACACAGAAGTGTTAGTGCTCTGGGGGAAAGGTGTATGCTGGCTCTGCGAAGAGTGGGGTAAGAGGTGGTGTGACTTGCCTGGCAGAGGGTTGTGGTCTGGGGAAAGGAGATTGGACGTAAGGGAGGTGTTTGCATGAGGAGCACCAGCACAGCTGTGATTCAGCCCACACAGTCCCTTCCACCATCTCAGTGCCAAGGCATTTTCCCACGTGTGTCAAAATGGGGGGTGTTCTGACCTTGGTTTTCCAACACTTCCGGAGAGAACCCTGGGAGCAGGGGTCCACCCCCAAGACCTGACCTGTAGGACTCTTGGTGACATCCAGCCATGTGCCCACAGGTCTGCATCTCAAGCCTCTGTGGAAGGAACGGAGTGATCGAGGACAGTATCTTCTTCTCCTTGGACTCTCTGAAACTGCCAGATGGGTACATTCCCCGCAGAGGTGATGTCGTCAACGCAGTGGTGGTGGAAAGCAGCCAGTCCTGCTACATCTGGAGAGCACTTTGCATGACCCCAGCAAAGAGGCGGTAATGAGAGCGCACTTCTCTTCTTTAGGAGGGGAGGGCTTGGCCTGGGTGTGTTCTGGAGAGTTGCTGCTCTAAGCCCAGCAAGCAGACATCCCAGATCCTGAGCGGGTTATTAAAAAGAGGGACTTGCCTGACTATAGAGTTCCAGGGTCCCTCTTCATCCTTAGTCTTATGTTGGTGAGCAGCATTTTTGGTGGATTCTTTGTCTTTTGTTCTTTCACATTTTGGCGTGTTTTTTTTTTTTTTTTTGGAGACAGCCTTAAGCTGTCGCCCTGGATAAAGTGCTGTGACATCACAGCTCACAGCAACCTCCAACTCCTGGGCTTAAGCAAGTTTCCTGCCTCCGCCTCCCAACTAACTGGGACTACAGGTGCCTGCCACAACGCCCAGCTATTTTTTGGTTGCAACCATCATTGTTGTTTGGCAGGCCCGGGCTAGATTCAAACCCGCCAGCTCAGGTGTATGTGGCTGGTGCTTGAGCCATAGGCGCTGAGCCAACACATTTCAGCATTTTTAAAAGCACATAGAATAGTAGGTTCTTGAAGTTGTGTGCTATGTCTGTGCCATAGGGACCCGCCTCCTACTTGGAGTCTGAGTGTGGCTCTGTTCTCCTTTCCTGTCTGCTTTTCTCTTCACAATCAGTAAGCTACTTAGAAGGGTCCTTTGTTACCCAGCATTGTCCCGTCCCCTTGGTAGAGTGTGATTTTTACATGGGATGTGTTTTAGTTTGACCTCCTCACCCACCTCAGTGTCTGGATGCAGACAGGTAGCCATGTACAGCCTGTGTGACCTATAGGTGTGTGTGTACAGTGGGGCACCAAAAAGGTAGGACACAGTACGAGCTTGGCCTGCTAGCAGATGCTTGTTTGGCCACTTGGTGACCAAGTGCCTTTTCCCATGAGACCCTGCTTTGCTTGTGGAGTGTCTGGAGCAGGGAAGCCAGTCACATGGCCCTCACCAAGGGCCAAGTAGCTGCAGGAACTCTGGTTTCACTCGAGCCTGCTGAGCCTGGTGATGCAGGAGGTAAGAGGGCCAGATTCCCTGACCTGCACCACCTCCTGCAGGGCAGGGGCTGTGAGCCCCCTTCTTGCATGCCCTGGCTCAAGTGCTGCAGTCACGTGAACATTCCATGGAGGTGCTGTGTCTTTAAACATTCCCTCTCCTGACTCTTCACTCTAGGCCAGGAAAGCTTGAAAAAAGCCTGATTCTGGCTTGGTGCCCATAGCACAGTGGTTATGGTGCCAGCCACATGCAGTGAGGCTGGCAGATTTGAACCCAACCCGGGCCAGCTGAACAAATGATAACTGCAACAAAAAAAATTAGCTGGGTGTTGTGGTAGGTGCCTATAGTCCCAGCTACTTGGGAGGCTGAGGCAAGAGAATCGCTTAAGCCCTAGAGTTTGAGGTTGCTATGAGCTGTGATGCCACGGCACTCTACCAAGGGTGACATAATGAGACTCTGTCTCAAAAAAAGAAAAAGGCCTGATTCTTCCCAGCAGCATTTCTGTTTTCTTCCTCCCCTTAGGCCTCCTAGCCTGGTATAGCTGCTGCTGGGGAGCCAGGAGATCTCTGGCTCTTGGTCCTGGGCTTGCAGCCTCTGCACCCCATTGCTGAATCTAACCTTTGACACAGAGCAGACAGTGTGCAGACCAGCCTCTGCCTGGCCCCACACCTCCTGGAGTCTTCCTGTCATGGGAGCTAAACAGCCCGTTTTGTGGGTGGAGTCAGGACTCTGGCAGTCCTGGCTCTTCTTCCCAGCCCTTTCCCATTTGTTAGCAACATTGTCAGCTGTCTGCCACTGACACAGAGGGTCTGACTGCTCCCTGTGCTCTTGTGCTCAGCTGGTTGGGGGCATGCGTGCAGGACAGCAGAGGGCCAGCCAGGCCGAGGTCTCTGTGGCTGGGAACCGCACTGGCTAGGGGCAAGGGCTCACCCCAGAGGCCCTTTGTTCTTAGATAGTTGCAGGGGCAGGCTTACCTTCTGGAAAGAGCCTGTGGACAGGCAGCAAGGAGACAGGAGCCTCCTCCCACGGTAGTGTCATTGGGAGAAAGGGAGGAAGTGAGTCCATTTTGAGGGGAAGGTAAAAGCCTGTCATTTGCCAAAGAGCAACTTCTTGTTTGATTGTTCTCAAATACTTCAAAGCAGCACAACTCTTTCCAAAGGTCAGTTTAGTAAGTTTTGTGCCTCCTGTTCTAGAGCCTGGAGGTGCTAGAGGGAAGAGGGGTGAGGGTTCACTGAGGAGCATGGCCAGGATGATTCTCAGGTTGGCACCTGCAAGATACCACCTGTGTGTTCTCCTTTTCTCCAGACTTCATGGGGTTTGCAGTTTTCTTTGTGTGAGATGATTGCCTGCATCTTTGAATACCTTGGGCCTGTACTTAGGCAGCTTCTCTGGGGAGTGGGGAGTCTTTGCCTCCATCCTGCTCTCTGTTCTCTGGGCTAGGCAGGGGCAGTGGGCTGTGGCGCTGCAGAGGGACACCTCTGTCTGGAATTTTTTGCAGAGATTCTGCTGCTGTTGGTGAGGTGGCTGAAGAGTCTTATGGAGCCCTGTTATTAAAGAACAAAGGTGGTATTGAAGTTACTCAGATGACACATTTTGGAACACTCAAGGAAGGAGGAAGTAAGAGTATGGTGATCTGGATTGAGTAAGTGTACCACTTAAAAGTTTTAAATGTTACCCCAGAAGGGCATTAATGTACATAGTTACCATTCAATAAAATTAAAAAAAAAAAAGTTTTAAATGTTACATTAATGGCTTTTAAACTATAACTTAATAATTTCTGTAGAACCAATTTTGCCCATTTTTTTCCTTAATGAAGATCTTTTCAAATATTTTTAACACAAAATGTTCCTTTTTATGTTCATAAAGACTTTGTAGACACCATTTCCTAGACTGAATTTTGTGCATTATAGTAAATGACTATTTTAGCTTTAGAAATCCTGACTGTACTTATGGCTAATTTTCCTTTTCAAGGAATAAAGGAGACGTTCCTCAAAACTTAGTTAGCTGTAAACTGGCTGGCTGGGATAAAGCTAAACAGTTCAGATTCCAAGTGCTGGATAAAGACCAAATGTGCCCAGTGGTATCTTCCGTTTCTGTTCCTGAGAAGAATTTATCAGATGAAAATATCAATTCATTAAATACCTATAGAAAAAACATAACCTGTCAGACATCAGAGAGGAGTTTGGTGGACGACAGAGAAGTGTCTCCAGGTAGACATTTGAGCTCTCACTATGTAAAGTGTATGGGCTGGGGGGACCCTGGGGCCTATGACCAAGATGGTCTTGTGTAGCGCTCTGGGCAGAGGGTGGGTGCGGTGGCCAGAATACCCCAGCCACTGTGGCGCCTCAGCTCAGAGCTCTTTGGTTTTGGACCCTTCTCCTCTCTTGATATTTTGGGGCTGGGGGAGGGACAGAAGTAACATAGCTGATCGGAAGGAGTGCTTTAGGTGGTGGCCATTTTCTGAGTGCTTCTAAACCCGGGAGGGCCAACGGGGCATTCCAGGGACCAGAGACTACATGGTGCATGGGCTCCTCCCCGGGGACATGGACAGGCTGCCCATGTAGCCCTTTCCTGCTTCTACTTCCTATGGGTGGTTAGCTGTCATCTGAGTTTGCCTCCTGTTTCTGTGCATCTGAACGTGTGCGTGTATATGTATAGGGTGTGTTCGTTTTCAGTAGGCATGCTGGCTCTAGGAGGGAAAACTTACCTATGGGTCTAATTTCATTCCTAGATGACTGTACCTGTAAAGGAAAAAGTGGAGAAAAGGAAGGCACTTCACCAAGGAAGCAGGGGATGGCACCCGAGCCAGGGGGGCTTGTCCCTCCAGGGGAGAAAGTCTCCGTGGTGGTCATATGTGATGCAAAGTACGTAATCGGAGGTGTGGACAGAGCTCCTTTAGGTGCACATGTGCATTTTTCCTTTAAGTTTCATCTGTGATACTTCTAGGTTGGATATCATAAAAAACGTTCAAGAGCATTTTGATGTGACAAAATCATAAGAAAAAGCATTGGTCAAAAATTGGCTACATGAGCTTCTCCCCACTTGAGGTGATGGACACTGTAGCCCAGGATGTCCACCATGGGCCTCAACGTAGGACTTGCCCCTCACCTTCACAAAGAATATCAGGTGTCTGTGAGGCATGAGCTCCCTCACTTCTCTGAGCCCTTCTTTCTTCAGCCATTGCCACTCCGCTCACTGCCTTCCTCATGAACCCTGAGGCTGCCGTCTGCTGCCATCCCTTCCCCAGGCAGCTCCACTCTCCCTTGTAGGTTGGTCCCATCCAGCTGGCCACCCAGGCCCATGTGGGTCCCTCTTCCTGTTCTCCCATATCCCCACCACCATCTAAGCTGCTTGAAAGTGTGTGGTCAACTTTCAACTAGACGTTTGGGCCCTCGGCCTTCTTACCTCTCCTCTAAATTTTCTAATTCTAATTTTTTAATCTGATTAAATCACTGTTTTGCTTCAAGCCCATCAACATCAAACCTAAAGTATATAGTCTAGGGTGGGCATGGTGGCTCACACCTGTAATACCAGCATTCTGGGAGGCTGAGGCAGGAGGATCCCTTGAGCTTAGAAGTTCAAGACCAGCCTGAACAAGAGTGAGATCCCATCTTTACTAAAAATAGAAAAATTAGCCAGGTGTTTGTGGTGGGCTCCTATAGTCCCTGCTACCTGGGGGGGCTGAGGCAGGAGGGTCACTTGAGCCCAGTAGTTTGAGGTTGCTATGAGCTGTGATGCCAGGGCACTTTACCCAGCATGATAGTGTAAGACTTCTCACAAAAAAAAAAAAAAAAAAAAAAAAAGGGGGAGCGGATCTTCAGTTAGCTGTGTGAGATGCAGCTAGTTTAAGCGTTTAAGACTATGACAACATAGAAACAGCCCAAAAGGCCATAAGTAAGTGCCAAGTGTAGTATGCACAGAGGAACCTCAGCTAGAGCATAGCAAGGAATTAGGCAGGCAGGAAGCAAGTTAAAAATAGTGTGTGTTTGGGGTCATGTTATACAATTCTAATTTAAACTTGAGAATATTGAAAATTTTTTCCTATTAAGTTTGAGAGTAATAGAAAACACTATTTTAAGTGCTTGATTTTATCTTTTTTTTTTCATTTTTTTTTTTTGAGACAGAGGCTTACTATGTCTACAGAGCTCTCAGTAGAGTGCTGTGGCATCACAGCTCACAGCAACCTCAAACTCCAGGGTTTAAACGATTCTCTTGCCTCAGCCTCCCAAGTAGCTGGGACTACAGGTGCCCGCTGCAATGCCTGGCTATTTTTTGTCGTCGTCGTTGCAGTTGTCATTGTTTAGCTGGCCCAGGCCAGGTTTGAACCTGCCACCCTCAGTGCATGTGGCTGGCTCTGTAACCACTGTGCTAAGCCTTGATTTTATCTTTAGAAAGTATTACATTGCTTATTTTAGAAAGTCTCTTTTCTCTGTAAAAAGAATTGTCACGGTGGCTCTCAGCCAGGATCCATTGCAGCGGAGGCCCTGGGAGTCTAAGCTCGAGGTTGCTGCAATAAATGCCCTTTTGCTTTTGAAAAAAAAAAGAATTGTCACAAAGTAAGGAAGGGCTGGGCGTGGTAACTCACACATGTAATGCCAGAACTTTGGGAGGCTGAGGCAGGATGGTTACTTGAGACCAGGAGTTCAAACCCAGTCTTGGCAACATAGCAAGACTGTCTCCTCAAAAAATAGAAAAATTGGCTCGGCGCCTGTGGCTCAATCGGCTAAGGCGCCAGCCACATACACCTAAGGTGGCAGGTTCGAATCCCCAGCCCGGGCCCGCCAAAACAACAATGATGGCTGCAACCAAAAAAATGGCCGGGCATTGTGGCGGGCGCCTGTGGTCCCAGCTACTTGGGAGGCGGAGGCAGGAGACTCGCTTGAGCCCAGGAGTCGGAGGTTGCTATGAGCTGTGATGCCATGGCACTCTACCCAGGCGGATAGCTTGAGGCTCTGTCTCAAAAAAATAAATAAATAAAAGATTGACTTACTAGCTTATTAAGGGTGTGGTAGATCTTATGAATATTTGCCAGTGTTGAGAGGTGAGAGTTCAGCTGAAAGTCTTTGAAAGAAAAAGGAGAAAATTCAGTGTCATTTATTTCCAATACTGCAAAAAGACCAAACAAACAAAAAAAGGCTCAAAAGTGAAGACAAGGTTTTAAATTATACCTCAATGAATTTGATACTTACTAACTAAAAAACAACGTGCAATTATTATTATCCACTAGAAATAACGTCTGACAATAAAGTTAAATTCCCATCCAAATGTTAAAAGTCCATGAAATTTTCATGTGGACTCTAAGGTAAGTAAAACAAATAACCCAGTAATTGTAAAATCCTGCCAACAGTGAACCTGAACTTAAGACACAGAAGAACGGTATCAATAACGTTAGCAAACTGAACAAATCACACAAATAAAAGACAGGGGTTTTTTATGTACATTTATGTTTCAAATGTACCATGTTCGCTTTTCACTCTCCTTCCCCAGAATTACTGGTGCCAGGAGTTTGCTCACTGTAACAGTAATTCTGGGGTTATATAAATACAAGTCAAAAGTTTATGAAAATTTTCACATTTAAGGAAACATCAATATAAGTTTTTTCACAAAGGATCAGGATTTACATTAATTCCCTTTCTTTTCTATCATAAATGTTATTTAAAAAGCTTAGTACAATGACCCTGAAAACATACCGTAACTCTCCATATTATGCCATTATGATTAAAACCCATACTTCCCAACTTCTTTCATCACCCATTCCCCAAGACCCTTCTCTCTGCCCCCACGGTCTTCCCACTGCGCTCCTGCCCCAATGGAGTCCAAGTGTGCACCTGTCACTGCCCTAATGGAGTCCGAGTGTGCTATGTCCCTGGCCCTGATGGAGTCTGAGTGTGCACCTGTCACTGCCCCCGATGGAGTCCAAATGTGTACCTTTCCCTGCCCCCGATGGAGTCCAAGTGTGCAACTGTCCCTGCCCCTGATGGAGTCTGAGTGTGTACCTGTCCCTGCCCCCGATGGAGTCCGAGTGTGTACCTGTCCCTGCCCCCGATGGAGTCCGAGTGTGCACCTGTCCCCGCCCCTGATGGAGTCCGAGTGTGCACCTGTTCCCGCCCCTGATGGAGTCCGAGTGTGCACCTGTTCCCGCCCCTGATGGAGTCGGAGTGTGCAACTGTCCCTGCCCCTGATGGAGTCCGAGTGTGCACCTGTCCCTGCCCCCTGATGGAGTCCGAGTGTGTACCTGTCCCTGCCCCTGATGGGAGTCCGAGTGTGCACCTGTCCCTACCCCTGATGGAGTCCAAGTGTGCCATGTGCACTTGTGCACACACTCTCTGCTCCTGTCGAGATGCCATTCTGCTTCTCAGCCTCACACTGCAGTGTGACAGCTGTTTCACATTTCAGGTCTGCCAGTTGTTTAATCTTAAGTCTCAGTTATTTAACCTAAATCTCAATTCCATCATCTACAAAATAATAATAAAAAATTCTCCTTCATAATGTTGCTGTAAGGTTAAAAATACAAATCCAATGCCCAGATGTGTCAGGTACCCATTACAACCCTTGGAACATTAAGTGCTCAGTAAGTGGTATCGATTCCCAGTCTGTGTGCTCACACCACACGGCCGTCTAAAGCAGTCTCTACCTCCCCCTAGGTCCAACACTAGCTCCCCCCAAAGTCAGGGTTCCCTCTGCAAGTGAGGCACAGAGTCTGGTACAATTTGCTATGTTCACGTCCCACCAACTGATGTTTATAACAATGACTATAAGTTAGTCTCAATACACGGGGGGAGGGTGGGAGGTGGACTACAGGTCTGTTTTAAGACTAGCATTATGAAGTTTCACTTTACTAAAATGTAACAAGAGTAAAAAGGTTCATTTCACAAATCACATGTCAGCAATTCTATATCTATATCTAACTCCTGCCACCATTACCCATTATCACTTCTCCCAAAAAAAAGGAAAGAGAAAGGAAACCAGCAACAGGAATAATTTCTATTTCTTTCTTTCTTTCTTTTTTTAAGAGACAGAGTCTCACTTTGTCATCCTCGATAGAGTACTGTGGCGTCATAGCTCACAGCAACCTCCAGCTCTTGGGCTTAGGTGATTCTCTTGCCTCAGCCTCTGGAGTAGCTGGGACTACAGGCGCCCACCACAACGCCCGGCTATTGTTTTGTTGTTGTTGTTGCAGTTTGGCTGGGGCTGGGTTCGAACCTGCCACCCTCGGTATATGGGGCTGGCACCCTACTCACTGAGCCACAGGCACCACCTGGAATAATTTTAATTTCATTTCACCAATATAAGGAGAGGACATGAATTCAGAGGAGGGGGGATGAACAAAAATGACATTAGAAGATAAATTCACAAAGGTTAACATATATTAGATTTATGGTTCATCTGTGCAGGGCTAAGGGCAAGTAATAGACCTTGAAATCTGAAATAGGTTTCACATCCTTAAGGCATAGATGTCAAGGGTAAAGATCAAATGCTTTACTGAGAACGTATTTCAGAAAGCACTAACTGATTCATAAAAATCTCCTCCTGCTCATATTTCAATTCCAAAGGATAAATGCCAGGTTAAGTCAGCTGTGTTCTATGATCAAATGGCTCTCCACAGTAAAGTAGTGACTGAGTTTGACTCTCCAGTATGACGTGGAAACTATATTCTGTATTAACAATTGGCTCTACAATTGGCACAGCCTGACTGATAAACAGCTTGCCTAAATTATCTTCTGGATATTCATAAAACTATCAGCAAATGCTGACTGGCTATAAACTTGTCCCTTTTTGTTGTTGTTGTTTGTCCTCGTTATCACTTACTGTGACCTACACAATATGAAAGAAAAAAGTGAACACTACGGAGGGGGTCAAAATCCATTACCCCAAACTGCCCTGGGTATAGAACCTCACAATATGGGGACATAAATATTAGGAACGAAACAATTATTGGTGAGTTCAGAGAATGCCTGTCAACCAAAAGAATGAAATTTAAAAATTAACAGCCCTGATAGTTTTCTCTCCCTGGAGAGGGTCAAAAACAGAATTTAAATTCTTAAAAAGCAACAGCTTTCCATTATACCAGTCATTTGTAAAACAGAACTAGGAGAAGATATGAACACTAACAGCAAAAGCAGGAATACATGTAAGAATAAACCTCAATACCTAAAATACAAAAGAAGAAAGAATGAAAGTTAAAGGGAAGACATTGATGTAATGACACTGTGCCCTGGAAGGGAAAGACCCCCTCTGGGAAGCCATCACGGCCTCCCTTTACTAAATTACAAATTAATGCAAATTCTTATTTTGCCTGATCCCCAGTTCTCCACACCAAAAAAGGGGTAGGGAAAAAGGAGGAGGTCAGGCCAGCTGGGCGGACTGTTCTAAAGTTTGTCTGCAAGAATAACTGTGCTAGACTTGCCAAGTAACTGTTGGGAAGGAATGAGGAAGAACGGGCCCTACGAGACATCAATTCATACACAGCACACAAAGCAAGGAAGGTAAACTGTGTGAAGGGAGAGACTGCAAATAGTTCCAGCTTTCTGGGCCATACCAACCTCTGTTGCAACTATGCCACCGTGACTCAAAAGTGGCCATGAGCAATACATAAATACGTATGGCTGCTTTCCAGTAAAGCTTGATTTATAAAAGATAAAATTTGGGCTAGATTTGGCACATAAGCCACAGTGTGCCAAGGCCAGGTAATCTAAGTGGTACTATAATTGTAACAGTTTGGTACATGTGCAAGAAGATAAGTGACAGAGCTGATAAACACATATGCATGTTTAATATACAAACATAACATGATAAGATGGCATTTAAATCAGTGGAGAAGAGATAATGAATCAGTAAACAGAGGCACAAGTAACTAGCATGGAGAACTCATTCCAACCTTACCCAATCGCTACAGATGAAAGGAATAGCAGTGAAGGCCAAAGAAAGCCCCTTGTCAGGGGCTCAGGACCCTGCACACTCTGCCTCCACCCACCTTTCCAATCTCACCTCCTCCCTATCTCCCCTTGCTCATTCTGCTTAGCCAGGGTGAGCTTCCCGCTGCTAACAGCACTCTGAGCACAATCCCACCCCAGGGCCTTTGCACCACATGCTGTCCTCTTCACCTAGAGCCCTCTCCCCTACTAACAACAGGTTGCCATTTAAATATCTCCTCCTTTGATGGAAATGTTAATTAGCCTGATTGGATCATTCCACAACATATACCCGCATCAAAATGCCACACCCTACCCCACAGATACACACATATGTTAAGTTTTAAGAATCACCTCTTTATAGAACACTGGCAGACCAACGAACAGGACCCTTCTTACATCTTTGTCACCTCAACATACCTTCCTCTTCCTCAGGGCCTTAGGACCACCCGACATGAGCACAGCAGGACTACTCAACAGCTTTACATGAAAATGAACTACATGTAACAGCTTTACATGAAAATGAACATGATTTCATTTCTCACCTGTCAGAATGTAAACTCCACAAAGGCCAAGAGTTAGTCCTGTCCACTGCTGTGTCCCTAATGCCCACAACGTAGTAGGTGCTCAATCAGTGAATGAGGGTCGGCTTAAAGGCACCAAGGCTTAAACTGAGTATGTTCAGGGGATTGTAAGTGATCTTCACACGTGAGAAGCATCATGGTCAGAAAAGACACACAGGAAAGCAAAGATGAGAAAATGAAGAACCTGGGAATGAATCCCGCTTTGGCGTTTGGATTTAATCCACCTGGGGCCGCCAGAGGGTCTGCAAATGGAACGGACCAGCTCGGACCAGCTCGGCACAATCCACCTGGGCCACCAGAGGGTCTGCAAATGGAACGGACCAGCTCGGTGCTGAGCAGCAGCAGGACTACTCAACAGGAATTCATCTCTAATAGTTTTACATGAAAATGAACATGATTATGCAAAAAGACTTTAAAGAAAATTCACCACTTGCAGGCCCAAGAGCACTTACATCACCTGCCTCCACATAACAACAAATTGTGTGGAAGTTAGAGAAGCCTCCCTGAGAGTTTGGGTGCCGCGAACTATTCGGATTAGGAGAGTAATTCAGAAAGATCACTCCAGGCTGGGCAAGGTGGCTTATGCCTGTAATCCCAGCACTCTGGGAGGTTGATGCAGGTGGATTGTTTGAGCTCAGGAATTCAAGACCAGCCTGAGCAAAAGTGAGACCCCGTCTCTACTAAAAACAGAAAAAAATAGTCAGGAATTGTGGTGGACACCTGTAGTCCCAGCTACCCAGGAGGCTGAAACAAGAGGATCTCTTAAGCCCAAGAGTTTGAGGCTGCTGTGAGCTGTGGCGTCATAGCACTTTACCCAGGGGGGCAGAGTGAGGCTGTGTCGCAAATAAAATTTTAAAAAATTAAGAAGAGAAAGATCACTCTAGGACAAATGTGCAGCACGGATGATGGGTGACAATGATGGGTGCCTGGAATGGCCATTTATGGAGACAACTTGAAACGATGGATGTGGGGAATGAGTAGAGCCTTCAGTTAGACAGGAGCTGTAAAGTGGAGAGGAGCGACCCTAACTACACTGGGGTCACAGAAAGCAGACTTTAACTCACACAGATTCAACTTTATTGATTTGGCAAAAAGAAATGTATTTTCCATGAAACATGGTCCCTATCTGTAAGCCAGATGCTTCCACTGTACTAGGCTGAAGAGCCACAATCTGAGTCTCCAACAGGGGCATCTTCTGCACATTTCCAATGGCACTTTTAGTACAGGTGATTTCCACTTTACATGGGACTTCAGAACCAATCCCGATATAAAATGTCATTGTGCTGTGAGGAAAGCCAACAGGATGGCAAGTGGAGGGAGGGCGAGGAGCCAGGCTTCGTGCCCTTTTGTCTGATTCTGCTTATTTTACCGGCTCAAAAAGGGCGAAACCAGTGACCTACTGAGGACTGAAACTGGACCCCCACCTTTCACCATTAACTAAGATAGACTCTCATTGGAATAAAGATTTAAACTTAAGACATGAAACTATAAAAATACTAGAAGAAAGTGCAGGGAAACCTCCTGAAGAAATTGGCCTGGGAGAATATTTTATGAGGAGGACACCCCAGGCAACTGAAGCAACACCAAAAATACATTACTGGGACCTGACCAAACTAAAGAGCTTCTGCACAGCCAAGAACACAGTAAGTAACGCAAGCAGACAGCCCTCAGAATGGGAGAAGATATTTGCAGATTATGTCTCCGACAAAAGTTTAATAACCAGAATCCACAGAGAACTCAAACATATTAGCAAGAAAAGAACAAGTGATCCCATCTCAAGATGGGCAAGGGACTTGAAGAGAAATTTCTCTGGAGAAGATAGGTGCACGGTCTACAGACACATGAAAAAATGCTCATCATCCTTAATCATCAGAGAAATGCAAATCAAAACTACTTTGAGATATCATCTAACTCCAGTAAGATTAGCCCATATCACAAAATCTCAAAAGCAGAGATGTTGGCGTGGATGTGGAGAAAAGGGAACACTTCTACACAGCTGATGGGAATGCAAACTAATACGTTCCTTTTAGAAGACATTTGGAGAACACTTAGAGATCTAAAAATAGACCTGCCATTCAATCCTACTATTTCTCTACTAGGTATATATTCAGAAGCCCAAAAATCAAATTGTAAGAAAGATATTTGGTTTTTTGGTTTTGTTGTTGTTGCTGTTTGGCTGGGGCCAGGTTTGAACCCGCCACCCTCAGTATATGGGGTCGGCACCCCATCCACTGAGCCACAGAGCCACCCTAACAAAGATATTTGTACCAGAATGTTATTGCAGCCCAATTCATAATTGCTAAGTTATGGAAGAAGCCCAAGTGCCCTCTGACCCACGAATGGATTAATAAATTGTGGTATATGTACACCATGGAATATTATGCAGCCTTAAAGAAAGATGGAACCTTTACCTCTTACATGTTTACATGGATGGAACTGGAACATATTCTTCTTAGCAAAGTATCTCCAGAATGGAAGAAGTAGTATCCAATGTACTCAGCCCTACTGTGAAACCAATTTATAGCTTTCTTGTGAAAGCTGTAACCCAGGTATAGCCCAAGAAGAAGGGAAAAGGAGAAAGGGAAGGGCGGGGCGGGGAGAGGATAGGATGGGTGGAGGGAGGGTAATTGGAGAGACCACACCTACAGTGCATCTTACAAGGGTCCATGCGAAATTTACTAGGTATAGAATATAAATGTGTTAACACAATAACTAAGAAAATGCCATGAAGGCTATGTTAACTAGTTTGATGAAAAATTTCAAATTGTATATGAAACCAGCACATTGTACCCCATGATTACATTACACAGCTATGATTTGATTAAAAAAAAAAAAGAAGGGCGAAACCGCTGGTTGTGGTCTGGGAATACGACATCTTCTAATGCTCAATCTAAGGTTGCTTCATTCATTCTAGCTTTTTTTTTTTTTTTTTGTGACAGACTCTCACTTTGTCATCCTTGGTAGAGTGCCATGACATCACAGCTCACAGCAACCTCAAACTCTCAGGCTTATGCGATTCTCTTGCCTCAGCTTCCCAAGTAGCTGGGACTACAGGCACCCACCACAACACCTGGCTATTTTTTGGCTGTAGTTGTCATTGTTGTTTGGTAGGCCCAGGCTGGATTCAAACCCACCAACTCCGGCGTATGTGATTGGCACCGTAGCCGCTGACCTATAGGTGCTGAGCCATTCTAGCTTATTTCTAATCACAGCAAAATGCCAAACTATCTTCACATTCAATAAAGAGAAAAAAGCAACAGCATTTCCTACCCAAAATTGTTAATAATCAAGCACATAACCGTAGAGTGATTTCAAATAAAAGAAAAAAATACTAAAGCTGGCTAAAACCCTAAAATAATCCACTAACTTTAAGAGAAAAAAATGATACAGAAAAGGTATACCAGGGTAAATACACCTCATTCAGGTCAGGTGTGGTGGCTCACACCTGTAATCCTAGCACTCTGGGAGGCCAAGATGGGTGGACAGCTTGAGCTCATGAGTTGGAGATCAGCCTGAGTAATAGCATGACCCGTCTCAACTAAAAATAAAAAATTTGAGGCAAGAAGATCACTTGAGCCCAAGAGTTGGAGGTTGCTGTGAGCTAGGATGCCATAGCACTCTACCCAGGGCAACAGCTTGAGACTCTGTCTCAAAAAATACACTTCATTCAGGTGGTCACTGAAGATTCATAAAAGTATTTCATTAGTAGCTAAACTCCAGCCACCAATCAGCGAACTATGTTCTCAGATATAAAAGGTTTAAATACAGCACTATATGCTTCATAATATTGTGTGATGACAATGAGAATGATGAAACAGACCTGGGAGGGCTGGGGAGAGAGCAAAATAATGACCATGTTATTGCCAAAAGAGCAAAATAAACCTGGACAAAATTAAAGGCTATCAAAAGCAGCACTCATTTCCATGACTCTGGGACAGAACAAGAACATGGTCTCACAGCACAGGCTTATACACTCTGAGATTAAACAGCGACAGCTTACGGGGGCTCCAAGCTATGGGTCTCACTGCCCAGCAAAGTCAATTTTAATACCAAGTGATAAGGAAAAGAAAAGAAGTTACTAAAGCCCAGGGTGCACTGTAGCTAAGATCCATGTTTAGGTTTGCCTGTTCCCTCCTTCCTCCTGGTTTCACAAAGACTGACTCTGAGAATGTCGACCACGTGGAGCAGAGACCCACAACTACCTGCACAGGACATGGAACAACTCCTAACTTCAATCACTGAGATTATTTTGGATTACTGCATTTTTCTTAATGCATTAAAAAAAAAATTGAAGTCCTCAACAAGTCTTCACAAGGCCCAACTTGATCTGACCTGAATCTCCCATCCCACCACCCTTGCTCACTCCATTCCAGCCACATGCTCCCTCCAACACCCCAGTGAATACCTGCCCCAGGGCCTTTGCATTTACTCTGCCCTTTTCTGCTTTGTTCACAGGCCCCAGGCTGTGAATTACTTATTTAAATGTCTCCTGACTTCTCTATCAAAAGTGCTGCCTCCATCCTCCACACCATTTAAATTTTTTCATAGCATTTACCACTTCCTGATAGTCTATTTTTTTAACAATCCAGTTGAAATATAATTCACACACCGTATAATTCACCAGTTAACATGTACAATTCAATGCTTTTTAGTAGATTCACAGAGTTGTGTACCATTCACCACAAACTAATTACAGAACACTTTAATCACCTCATTTCTTCCCTCAACCCCTGTAGCCCCAGACAAGCACTACTTTCCATCTTCTATAGGTCTATCGTGGACATTTTATATCAACAAAGTCATCCAAGGCCTTTGATGGTCCTGGCATTGTATTTGATGTATGTTTACATCTTTGCACACCTCCTAGAGCCCAAGCTCCATGAAGACAAGGGCTATTGGGTGCCTTAGCCAACATTCTACACCAGTACTGAGTGAATACACCCTACCCCATACGCGTGGGCCCAGAAGTGTTTCAGATTTTTTTTGCATTTTGCAATATTTGCATTATATTTTCTGGCTGAGCATCCCTAATCCAAAAGTCTGAAATCAGAAATGCTCCAATGAGCATTTGTTTTCGCACTACACTGAAGCACTGAAAAACTTTCAGATTTTGGAGCAGTCTGGATTTCGGATTTTTGGATAAGAGACATCCAACCTGTACCTAGAATAGCACAAGCCTAGCAGGAAGCCTGTATCAGTAAATGGAGGACTAACACCTCAAAAATATTCTCTAGATTTAGCAACAGGAAGGTTACTCCATGACCTCAGGGAAGATTGCAGCAACAGAACTGAGGCCAGAAAGAAGTGGGCTGAGTGAGGATTGGGCAGGGGATGAGGAAACAGACTCCAGGCAAAGACTCCCAGGCCTCAAGGGAAGCCTAGACGTGCACATGGTTTAAGCGAGTGCTGAGTTTGGGTTTTAGGAAGCAGGACTTGAACACTGATGCTAGACTTCCTTGGGATCAGCAGGCAGGTCAGATCGTGAGTCAGTGTAGCTCTACATGCTCAAAGATCCCAGTACAGTTTAAAAGAACAACATGCAATTTTAAGGGAGAAAAAAAGGCTATATTAAAAAAAAGTGTGTTCTACCTCAAAATGACTGGAAATATAAAATCTACCATAAAGCGAAATCTACTCTGTTGAAACCATGAACTAGTGTTTTAAATGATCTATGACAGGGATCCTCAAACTTTTTAAACAGGGGGCCAGTTCACTATCCTTGGACTGCAGGCCCCCTGATGAGCTGGCTGGACAGGCAGCAGCAGCAAAAACACCAGGCAGGCCGGATAAATGTCCTAGGCGGGCCACGCATGTGGCCCGTGGGCCAGGACACCTGATCTATGATACCGATTTACAAGTTTGCATACCACTGGAAAGTCATTAGCTATGTGAGATGACAAAGGTCTTAGTTTCATATGTTAAAAACAAAACATAATCACACTTGAAGCTAAATCACTAAAATACAAAGATTTGAAATGAGTCTTCCATAACAAAACTAGAAAAGACGAAAAGCTAGGGTTGTGGGTCAGTTTCACACTATTTGCCTTGCAGTACTACAAGTAGGAACTTATCTTTAGAATGGATTAAAAAAAAAAAAGAATGGATAAAATCAGTGCTTACTTTATTCGGACCCCAATGAGGATTAAACTAGCTAATGCTGCACCGTGCTCCCCAGGGCCTGGCGCAGGAAGCACTCCCCAGTTTGGCTGTCCTGTCACCTGGAGAAGGCAGGGTCTTGAGCCCTCATCCACACAGTCCAAACCAAACCCAGCTCACCAGTCACACTATTTAAAATGCCAAGCCGTTGGCTGCACCTGGGGAACCTGAAGAATATTAAAATTAAAAATGAGAGCAGGCATCAATGTTCTCAAGCAGCCCAGGTGACTCTAATGTGCAACCTGCCAGGAGAGTTCTATCCCCCCTGCTCAACTCAATGGGCTTCTGGAACAACCTGAGCACTGCAGGACAGGAACCCAACTCATCTGCAGTCCCCACTGGCATGCGGGGAAGGGCCAAGCCGAGGAAAGATTACAGAGCTGCAAAGCCGCAGGCCAGTAACAAAACAAAAGCAGCAGGGGAGAGAGGTGTTCACTTCATTCTCCTCAGCGACAAATATTTGCTATTTACAAGGCACAAAAGCCAAAAGGGATAGCCAAGAGAGGAGAAAATTGATAAGGGAAGCAGGTCACCCAGGTGACTCAGCATTTTCACTGAACACAAGATCCAAAGCCACCCAAGCTTCTCGCTGCAGCCTTTTTCCTTCTGATTCTCAGAGGACCCATAACAGGCTGGCTGGGAGAACCAGCTATCCACCCAAGAGAGGCGTCATGCCACACAGCCCCCATCACCCGCCACCCTGCCTGTGCCTGTGCTGTCTCAAAGGAGTCAGTCACTGCAGGACCAGTCTGGCTGCACTGCTGATGTGAAAAGGTACAAAGGGCCCTAGGTTCATTCTCCCCCACCTACCCACTGAAGATGAACAGGAATGGTCTGTGCTACCCACTAACACACAAAGGTCCACTGGGCAGTCCACAGTAAAATCCATCCTTTAGTCTCAATGTTACCCGAGCCCAGATTTACATTAAAGAATGTCAGGTCTGGCAACAGAAAGCCCTAGGTTGGAGTCCCAGCTCCAGCTCATCCTAGTAAGTGACCCCAACTTCATGGTGCCTCATCTGGACAGCCAAAACAACAGGCCTCTCATGAGATTAAACACAATGGCAGATGTCAAGCACTTAGCACACAACGCTGGTCCATACTTGCACCAACCAAAGTTAATTATTTTTATCTCTTTTATTATTAGAACATAGCAGAGTCTGAGACAGACCAAACCAAGAACAGCAAAAAGCCAAGACAGGGCAGAAGGGACAAGGTAACAAGCCTTAACCTACCAACTGAACAGCCGTACCATCAATCTGGGGTCTAATTTGGGAATTACACACGTAGAAGAAATATTAAAGGGGTAAAATACCTGATCATACACTAAACTAGAGGAAAAAGAAAAAATAAAATACCTGAACATACCCTAAACTGTGGGAAAAAGAAAAAATAAAGTATCTGATCATACCCTAAACTGCAGGAAAAAGAAAAAAAGAATTTCAAATATGTTACATAAAAACTTGTTAGTAGCATTACTAAGAAGTTTTACATTTTCTAGTTTTCCTGAAGCGTTTAGATATCTGCTATATTAAAAGTATAATATAAAAAGTGCATTTCTGAAGTGTTTTTAAACATGTCTATTAAAATAAAATCTAAGGCAAAAAAAAAGACTACTTCATTAGTGAGGTAAGAAAAAGTATGGAAATATTTTTCTTTGCCACAATTCTCCATTTGCCCACTATCATTGGGAGCAAACTGGTGCAAACACCAGGGGGTTTCAGAAATCCTGATCCTGATCTTGCTGGGACCCATTCCAGGAAGAACCAAAAACAAAAGTAGAGACAATCACCTCCTCTGGCTCTGCCTCACCCTTCACAGCCAGGGGCAGGAAGAGGAGTTCCAATACACCTGCAGGGTTCCCATCAGTGGTAAATGAAAAGTGTCATTAAAATGTTGACAACTGGCTCGGTGCCTGTGGCTCAATCTGCTAAGGCGCCAGCCACATACACCTAAAGTGGCGAGTTCGAATCCCCAGCCTGGGCCTGCCAAACAACAATGATGGGTGCAACCAAAAAAAAAAATGGCCAGGTGTTGTGGCGGGCACCTGTGGTCCCAGCTACTTGGGAGCCTGAGGCAGGAGACTCGCTTGAGCCCAGGAGTTGGAGGTTGCTATGAGCTGTGATGCCATGGCACTCTACCCAGGGGGATAGCTTGAG
>CAUYQV010064438.1:0-25661 GCA_963574575.1 Galagoides demidoff
TGTCCTGAGTCTTTCCTTATTGGTGTGTTTCCTGCTGATATCAGGATTGCTAATTCAAGAACAAATCTAGACTGTCTGTGTTATAATATATCCCAATACCCAATTTTTTCCAATTTTTAGAATGTCCCCAAACTATTAGGATAGATTATTTGTTTGTTTTTTTTTGAGACAGAGTCTCAAGCTATTCCCCCTGGGTAGAGTGCCATGGCTTCTTAGCTCACAGCAACCTCCAACTCCTGGGCCCAAGCGATTCTCCCGTCTCTACCTCCCAAGTAGCTGGGACTACAGGTGCCCACCACAGTGCCTCACTATTTTTTGGTTGCAGCCATTGTTGTTGTTTGGTGGGCCTGGGCTGGATTCGAACCTGCCAGCTCAGGTGTAGGTGGCTTGAGCCACAGACACCGAGCCTATAAAGTTTTCTTTAACTTGAAATGTTTTCAAGCAATTCCTAAAAAGCAAAAGTAGAATCAAAGAAATCTAAACTATGTATAGAGCTTGTGGGATGACCACACAGAGAACTGTCTCAGCGACTAAAATACAATAATTTGAACGTATACTAGGGATATACTGTAGGCACAACACCAACAAAAAAATTTCAAGAAAAAAATACTGACTGGCTACAGTGGCTCATGCATGTAATACCAGGTGGGAAGATTGCTTAAGGCCAGGTGCTCAAGACCAGCCTGGGAAACACAGAGATAACTCCATCTTTAAAAAAAAAAAAGTACCTGGGTGTGATGGTACACGTCTATGGTCTCATTTACTGGGAGGCTGAGGCAGGAGGCTCACTTGAGACCAAGAGTCAGGTTACAGTGAACTATAACTGGGCCACTGTATACCAAATCACCCTGGGTGATAGAGTAAGACCATGCCTCTAAAAGAATAATAAAACAATTTTGTGCTGTTTTCAGTAATCATATTATTGATGTTGGGCTGATCTTGTTACTTTGAAATAGTTATTTGTGTATTATCGGTAAAAAAAATTAAAATTAAGTGTATAATTGGGAATTAGTTTTTTCAACACGATAGAAAGGAAGTAGAACTTAGAAAGATGAGGTAAGTAAAAAACACTATCTTTTTGAATTTGTATTAGAAGTTTCCTGATATAATTTATCTTAAGAAGAAGAAGAAAGAAGAAGGAGGAGGGAGATCAGGAGAGAGAAAGGAGGGAGAAGGAGAAGCAAAGAGGGAAAAAGGAGAAGGAAGGAGGAAGAAGAGCAAGAAGAAGAAATTTGTTAGTCCTAGATGCTGAGAAGACTTAGAAATGCTAACCCAGTAGCAAGGAGCACTTCCAGCACCCCAGTTATGATCTCTAAATACCATTTTTCTCTGAAACAAATTAGGACTCTTTGGAGAAGTAGCAATTCCTGGACTTGGGCAGGGAATGTAAAACATGAACCTAGAACATTGTGTAATATCAATGACTACTTGCTTACTAGTACATGACAAAAAGGCCAGAGAACCAATCTGAATAGACTCTGTCTGGTTAAAGATGGGATGTTTGAGTGTCAAAAAGGACAATAGTGGGCTGGGCACAGTGCCTGTAGTCCTCACTATGGGTGGCTAAGGTGGTGGATCGCTTGAACTCAGGAGTTTGAGCTTGCTGTGAGCTATGACACCAAGGCACTCTACCTACAGTGACAGAGTGAGACTGTGTCTCAAAAAAAAAAAAAAGGACAATAGCTGTAGTGAATTGCTTGAAATGTATTTTAATCTATGGCTTTATAGTGAAATTTCAAAACAGAACTATTACTGATCATTGTCCTTTGGAGGATGCCAGGGAACTAATTCATGATTTTGAAGACTAGTAAATATGGGGAAAGAATAAAGATAAGCATAGATTTTGTCTTTTTTTTTTAATTTTTGGTAAGCTATATATCTCAGAGCAATCTAATAATCGATGGCCCCTAATGAACCAATCCATCTATGTGATGACCATTAAAAGCTGCTAATATGGCCAAGAGTGGTGCCTCCTGCCTATAATCTTAGCACTTTGAGAAGCCAGGGCAGGTGGATTGCCTGAGCTCAGGAGTTCGAGACCAGCTTGAGCAAGAGCAAGAGCAAGACCCCATCCCTACTAAAAATAGAAAAACTAACCAGGCTGGCTTGGCACCTGTGGCTCAAGCGGCTAAGGCGCCAGCCACATACACCTAACCTGGTGGGTTCAAATCCAGCCTGGGCCCACCAAACAACAATGACAGCTGCAACCAAAAAATAGCTGGGCATTGTGGCGGGTGCCTGTAGTCCCAGCTACTTGGGAGGCAGAGACAGGAGACTTGCTTGACTCCAGGAGTTGGAGGTTGCTGTGAGCTGTGATGCCATGGCACTTCACCCACGGCAATAGCTTGAGGCTCTGTCTCAAAAAAAAAAAAAGAAAGAAAGAAAAACTAACCAGGCATCATGGGGTGCCAATAGTCCCAGCTACTGGGGAAGCTGAAGCAAGAGGATGGCTTGAGTCCAGGAAGTTGAGGATGCTGTGAGCTATAATGACGCTACAGCACCTGGGGTGACAGAATGAAACTGTCTAAAAATAAGTCAGTAAATAAATAAGTAAAAGCTGCTAATGTCACAAAAGGAGGCAGCCAGACAGAATGTGCCTATTGATAGGAGGCTATAATTCCACTCTTGCCTCATTATTGCTCCCTCCTCTCCCACTGCCAAATTTGATCAAGCCTCTGGCTCTGAGTACTGATTTATGGAAAATATAGGGAGTAGTAGAACAGTTGGGTCACCAGAAGGAGGCAACCAATGAAACCAGACTCTGAATAACTCTGTATAAGACAAAGGCTGAGTCTCTTGATGAATGTGCTGTAAAAAAAAAAGAGAGAGACTTAGAAGAGGGGAGGAAGTAGAAGGAAAAAGAAATTTAGGTGATATTATAGACCATGTATAATGTGTGGATCTTATTTGGATTCTAATTTGATGAAATAATTTGAAAAAACCATTTGTAAGACAATTGGGGAAATTTGAACATGGACTATGTATTTGATATTAAGGATGATTGTTAATTTCTCTAAGTTGTGATGGTGTTTAGTGGCTATGTAAAAAGTTACTTTTTAAAAGATATATACCGAAATAGGCTGGGCTCAGTGGCTCGTGCCCATAATCCTAGCACTCTGGGAGGCTGAAGTGGGCAGATCGCCTGAGTTCAGGAGTACCAGAACAGCCTAAGCTAGAGTGACACCCCATCTCTAAAAACAGCTGGACATTGTGGTGGGCACCTGTAGTCCCAGCTAGTCGGGAGGCTTAGGCAAGAGAATCACTTGAGCCTAAAAGTTTGAGGTTGCTGTGAGCTATGATGACATAGTACTCTACCAAGGGTGACAAAGTGAGACTCTGTCCCAAAAAACCCTGAAATATATATGAATGAAATTGTAGGATATCTGGGATTGGCTTCTTCTTCTTTTTTTTTTCTTTTGAGACAGGGTTCATTCTGTTACCCAGGTGAGAGTGTCATGGTGTCAGCCCAGTTCATGGCAACCTCAAACTCCTGGGCTCAAGCAGTCTTCCTGCTTCAGTCTCCCGAGGAGGCGGGACTATAGGCACCTGCCACAATTCCTCCTGGCTAATCTTTTCTCTTTTTAATAGAGATGGGGTCCCAAACTCTTTAGCTCAAGTGATCCACCTAGCTTGGCCTCCCAGAGTACCAGGATTATAGGTGTGAGCCACTTTGCCAATTCTGGGATTGGCTTCTAAATGATCCTTGATTGGGCAGGGGTGGAGTTTGTGAGGGCATAGGCAAAGTGTTGTCAAATTATTTGTAAATGTCCAGGTAGTAAATATGTTAGGCTTTACTGGGCGTATGGTTTCTGTCATAGCTGCTCAACTCTCCCTTTGTAGTGTAAAAGCAGCCACAGACAATATATACACAAAATGGGTATGGTCATATTCCAGTAAACTTTGAAATCTGGTTACAAACATAGATAGCAGATTCGAGTTAGCCCACAAGTTATTATTTGCTAACTCCTGTCCTAGATGAAACAGATTGCCGTGAGGTGACAGTTTTGATGCTAGAGTACATGAGCATTCATTATGACATTTTCTCTACTTTATGTATGTGTGATGTTTTTCATAATAAAAAATAACGTGGGCACCTTTTGGATAAAATGATAGTAAAAGGGGGTTGGGGCTCTTTTCTTTGTTTTGTATGCCCCTCTTAATTAAACTTAACCAGAATGTAGCTCTATCTAGAGAAGGATTTTTGTTTTTTGTTTTGTCTTTTTAAGTTCTCAAGAAGTGAGAGAACTTTACATCTTGAAATGTAATAATCCACTAGTTTCTCAGTGTTCTGCGGCTGACATGAGTAATCAGTCTTTTATTTCTTCATCTAGGTATCAGGGATAAAGTGTCCGACTGGGGTGAGTTTCTACAGCAGACTTTGATGGGAGCGTGTAGTCCTCCTGTTCCACTGCTAGAGGGCGTGAGTATTACTGCATGCCAGATCAGTGTGGAAAACCCATCTAATCTTCCTAGGAATCTTAAAGTTGGTTGTTAATTTACCACTCTGAAGCAAATAAACATTATTACTACAGACGTAGGCATAGGTTATTCATAAGTAATCTTACCCTCAAAGATTACAAATTGGTGGCATGCTTGGGGCCTAAAAAATTTCTGAATTAGTTGCTAACATATAAAAATCTAGTTTTGCAGATTCTTTTACACAGTTGGAAAATGAGGCCTTTTGAGGCTTTCATTCTAGAACTAAGCAGGGGTTGATTTTGCTTCAGGGTGGGCATTTATAACTCCCATGCCAAGTGACTTGAGATGCCCTTTTCTTTTGTTTAGAAGGCACTAGACCCATGTACTCCTACCTCCTGCCTTCTCCTAGTATCTTTTTAAAGTTACTATGGTATGGTTTTTGAGGCTGTTAGTAAAGATAGATTTCTTGATTTTGTGAAATTAATTTATTGGTTATGACCGGTTATTGGTTTCTAAGTTACATCCTCTCACTTTCTGTCATACTGGTACAATTCTTTGTGGCATATATGAAATGCAGTACATCCTTGCCAACACTTGTTGTCTTTTTACGAAAGATAACCTAGTAAGTATAAAGTGGGTGGTGGTGGTATCTCTTTTTTTTTTTTTCATTTCCCTAATGGCTAATGATATTGACCATGTTTTTGTTTATAGGCCATTTGTGTGCTATTTTTGAGAAATGTCTTTGCCTATTTTTAAATTGTGTTATTTGTCTTTTTATTATTGAGTTCTAAGAATTCTTTATGCATTCTGTACACAAGTACAGATCAGATATTATTTATAAATATTCTTCCCCATTCTTTGGGTTGTCTTTTTATCATTTGCAGCAGAGAAGTTTTTTATTTTGATGTACTCCAATTTATATATATTTTTTGCTTGTACTTTTTTTTTGTTTTTGTTTTGTTTTGTTTTTTGCAGTTTTTGGCCAGGGCCAGGTTTGAACCTGCCACCTCCGGAATATGGGACTAGTGCCCTACTCCTTTGAGCCACAGGCACCGCCCTTGCTTGTACTTTTGGTATTATATCTGAGAAGGTTTTGCTTAACCCAAGGTCAAGAAGTATTACTTCTATATTTTCTTTGAAGTTTATTGGTTTAGCTTTTTTTCTTTTCTTTGTTTTTGAGACAGAGTCTCAAGTTGTCAACCTAGATACCATGGCATCATAGCTCATAGTAACCTCTAACTTGGGGTTAAGAGATCCTCTTGCCTCAGTCTTCCTATTTTTAGTAGAGATGGCGTCTTGCCTTTGCTCAGGCCAGTCTTGAACTTCTGAGCTCAAGTGATCCACCTGTCTCAACCTGCCAGAATGCTTGGATTACAGGCAGTGAGCCACTGCGCCTGGCCTATTAGTTTAGCTCTTACCATTTATTTCTGTGATCCATTCATATTTCCTTTTAAATATTGACTGGCAAATACTGTTATTTCAAACTTTTTTTTTATATTATGCTTTATTTCATCATGCTTAGCTAGGTCATGGCACATAGTAAACCCTCAGTACAATTTGAATGAGTTAATGAATGGCATGATGAACAGATGAACTAATAGATTATCCTGTTGTCCATTGACCGTGATCCTGCCAATCTAACTTTTACCTGTGAATGTATTCTTCCTTTTGTTCCTATGTTCTCTTGTATGTCTGTGTAGGTCAGTGTCACAGAGTAGTTTTTACTACCAACAAAATGTAAGGTTGAGTAGTAAGAATGGTTAAGCTTTGGAATGAGTATTTCTTTTTCTATCCTTTAATATAGTTTTTAATATACCAGGAGTGCCAAAAAGTGTATATACATTTTAAGAAATGTTATCTATGTATTATTCTTCAAAGTTGAATTGAATTACGGTAGCAATATGTGGTATGACATTTGCTCAAAAGATGGCCTTTATAAAATGAATGCTAGCATCACCATGCAACAGGCAGGACAGTCAGAGAAAATGGCAGAAGCATGAGTTGTCACTGGAGGAGCACAAGACCATTTTGAAGTGGTATTTGAAATTCAAGAACATTGTGGAAGTACGATAACAATGGAGGCACGAGTGTGCAGTAGGACTTCCAGTACACCTAACAATTATACGCATTCATGATTAGTTTGAGATGCATGATACAGCAACAACACTTTCCACAGGAGGTCTACCAAACAATGTGCCTGTGAGACAGGAGTTGGTCGAACAAACATATGATGGGTTCTTAACATAAAAATGGAGAGTTTTCATCCCAAGATTATTATATCCACCCATAAAGACAACCCTGATTGAGGGTGCACTTCTGCTGCGATTTGAGAGCTTACCCCAGTGAGAATTTGCCAGGACAATGGATAGGACAAAGAAGTGCAGCCGAGTTTCCCCCTCATTCTGCTGATTTAACACCCCTTGACTTCCACCCAGGGGGACCTTAAAGGATACAGTATACTATAGAAACCAGCTGCGCTGTCAGTACTTAGGGAAGAAACTGAAATGGCATATGTAACGACACAAGTGGACAGTTTGGTCAGTGTTGCTTAAGGAGTAATTTGCTATAATCAGAAGTGTCTGGATGCTGATGATAACCACTTTAAGCCTCTCTTGTAATTGCAGATGTCAAACATGACTTATATTCATCTTTTGTTATTGGTATATATTATTACAATTTTAATACAGTTTTTTTTCTTTTCTTAAAATGTGTACACTTCTTTTGGGCACCCTCTGTGTATCTAGTAAGAGTTAAAAACATTCCTATCAGTCATCAAAAGCTTTCACTGTGTTCATGTATGGGTATGGTGGCTCAACGCCTGTAATCCTAGCAGTCTGGAGGGCTGAGGCTAGAGACTTGAGGTTAGGAGTTTGAGACTGGCCTGAACAAGAACAAGACCCCCATATCTAGAAAAAAGAGAAAAATTAACGAGGCGTGGTGACACATGCCTCTAGTCCCAGATATTTAGGAGGCTGAAGCAGGAGGATTGCTTAAGTTTAAGGTTGCAGTGAGCTATGATGATGCCATTGCACTCTATAGGCCAAGGCGATAGAAAAAGAAAGAAAGAAAAAGAGCAACAACGGTGTTATGAAATAAGTAACAAAGAAATCAGGAGTAACTGAAATGCTGTCAGTAGGTGGGTAGATAAATTATTGCCCATTTGTAACACAGAAAATCATAAAACACTGTAAAAGATGAGGAAGATTTGAATATGCTGTAATAGAAAGATCCCTGTGATTGTACTAAGTGGAGAAAAAATTGAGAAGCAACATGCGGTGCTCCCATTTTTCAAAAAAATAAGAGAGAGAGATGGACAGACTGGTTGAAGTATATACTGACTTTTGTGTTCAAAAAGAGTATCCCAAAGTGTTTATCGTGGTTCTTTACCAGAATTGGGCTTATGGGAGACTTTGACTTTTGTCCATGTTTGATTTTTTTCTTTAATGATATATAATCATAGACAAAGTAATGATGATATTTTTTAAATTTTTGCTAAATGAAACTAAACATTCTTAGAGAAAAAGACCTATTAGAATAATTTTGTTGGATTAATGGTAGATTTTCTTTAAGATAACATTTTCATATTACCTGGAAATAATACTATGAAAGACTTATATGATAGTAGACAATTCAGTGTCACTGGCTTTTGAGTGGGTAAAAAAGTATGAAGATTGGTTTGAGATCATTTAGAACTTGAATTTTATAAAATTACTATATTTACTTCTCTTATTTAATCATTTCACTTTTTAAACTTACAGCTTCGTAATGGAAGGAATCCTTTAGATCTCATTGCTCCAGGATCCAGGCTAGAATGTCAAGATTTCCGGGACTCTTTAAGTACTTGGATTGTTACTGTAGTAGAAAATATTGGTGGAAGGCTGAAGCTGCATTATGAAGGACTTGAAAGTTCTGACAATGTTGACCATTGGTTATATTACTTGGATCCATTTCTTCATCATGTTGGTTGGGCTGCTCAGCAGGGATATGAGCTTCAGCCCCCATTAGGTAAAGAGTAATAGAACATTTTTCTTGTAACTATTACATTATTGTTATGTTATTATTAATATGTATGAGACTAAAAAATATATTATTTAATATATTACAAAAACCTTTACTAGTTCACATCCTAGGGATATTACAAGAATGTTTATGTGGAGTTGTTAAATTAAATGCCTATTGTTCTTTTGGTTTTATTGCTTTTATAATTTTCCACACATATTGATATACTTCATAGACTTCTGTCCCAACCCATATTGATGTTGAACCAAAATAAAATAAAATAATTCTCTAGGTAGCATTTAGGTAGGTATATAGAAAATTGAGTTCATAGCAAATTGTTGGTTAAAATAAATTCTAATAATATTAAAACTTGAGTTATTGTTTAAATCAATTTGCATTCATTGGCTCGGCACCTGTGGCTCAAGTGGCTAAGGCGCCAGCCACATACACCTAAGGTGGCAGGTTCGAATCCAGCCCGGGCCCACCAAACAATGATGGCTGCAGCCAAAAAATAGCCAGTAGCTGTGGTCCCAGCTACTTGGGAGGCTGAGGCAGTAGACTTGCTTGAGCCCAGGAGTTGGAGGTTGCTGTGAGCTGCAATGCCACAGCACTCTACCCAGGGGGATAGCTTGAGGCTCTGTCTCAAAACAAAACAAAACAAAACAAAAATTTGCATTTATTATTGTGTACCCCAATTTTGATTTTATATTGTATTATTTTATAGATTATAGCAATCCTAATGATCTTTCTGTAAGAAATTTCACAAAACTTAACTGTCCAAGCTCCACAGAGTAGAGTATTGATATTAAGGTACAAGTTCTTTGAATGAAGTTGGCTATGAGTGGTCTAGTCCAATGGAAAGTGACTATTTATGTGAATGCTTTTAGAACAGTTAAAAGGTATATAGGTTTTCTGATCATCTAAAGCATGTTGTTTCATTTTATTAAAGCCATCAGACATTTGAAAAATGAAGCTGAGTGGCAAGAGATTTTGGTCAAAGTGAAAGAGGAGGTGGAAGACCCACTACCATCTTACTTATTTAAGGTAAAAACAAAAACATGTGCTAGAGCGGTCCTTACAGGAGAGTAAAGCAATTTGGGAAGGTGAAAAGCATAAAATAACTCCCCACCCCATCCCCCGTCCCCCATCCCCCATAGTTAGTAGGAGTGCCATGACTTCTGAAGGAGAAGTTAAGGCTGGACTTATGATCATCCTTGTTTTTTTCTAACAATTGTCTTGATTTTCTGCCCAGGTTTTCTTACAGTAGTTTGAATCTTTTCTACTCTTATCTACATAGGCCTACCTTATATTAATAAAATAAATATGGTTTTGATCCACATAATCCCATAGTATGTTCCAAATATAGAGAATAGGAATACTTTCTGTGCTCCCCAAAAAGCACAGATCCACATCATCCCATAGTATGTTCCAAATATAGAGAATAGGAGCACTTTCTGTGCTCCCAAAAACTCCCAAAAATGTTTTTCCTGAAGAGAAAATGATAGGATTTACCAGAAGCTGGGCCGTTCCATTATTTTAATCAATTAGAATAGTATTCAATTACATGTGAGTATACAATTAATATAAAAGTACTATAGTTTTATCCCTTTTGGTGTTTGCATTACAGGATAAACAAGTTATTGGCATTCATACTTTTGCTGTAAATATGAAATTGGAAGCAGTGGACCCCTGGTCTCCTTTTGGAATCTCTCCTGCTACCATCGTTAAGGTAAAATGGAACTAAGTCCACTGATAAGAATCCCTGTCAATGTGACTGGTTTAGGAAATTGTTAGTGTTTTGATCTTCAGCCTCTACTTATCCAACCCATTTTTCATCCTAAGCTTGTGAGGCTAGAATTACTTCTGTATTTGTATTGCTCTGTTCTCTGTGGCCCCTTCCGTCTTCAGAGCTTTGTAGTCCTAACCAAAGCAGACAAGGACCTGGACACTAGAGTAGTGGGGACCTGGAAGCCTAGCGGAGGAGATTAAATGCTTAGTAGACTGTAGTATCTGTGAAGTTGAAGGCAGATAGTGTCATCAGGGTCTAGCTAGGTATAGGGCTTACTGGGATGAGCAGGAGGATCAGGGAATTACTATCACGTGATCTGGTGGTAGGATATTCCAGATTCAGATTTTATCGTTTGAAAGACTGGCAAAAGTAAGGCTCAAAGCATGGTGGCTCATAGCTGTAATCCTAGCACTCTGGAAGGCCAAGATGGGAAGATCACTCACAGTCAGAAGTTTGATATCAGCCTGAGCAAGAGCAAGATCCCATCTCTTCCCAAAATAGAAAAATTAGCTGGGCGAAGTGGTATGCACCTGTAGTCTCAGCATACTTGGGAGGCTGAGGCAGGAGAATCACTTGAGCCCAGGAGTTTGAGGTGTCAGTGAGCTATGTCACTATACTCTACCTAGGGCAACAGGGTGAAACTTTGTCTCAGAAAAAAAATAATAAGTAAGGCTCTTGTTAGGGGTAACTGTAAGAATTGAGCAGGTTATCAAGGCACATTTACTCAGTTACTCCAACTGAGGCATTAGGGAGAAGATTTGGTTTAGGGGCTAGAGCAGAAGCTCATTTACTAAAAGGAGACCCAAGGTTAAATGGGACAGTAGGCATAGTCACTTGGGCACTGAATAGGGTGACCAGATTTTAACATTGGTAAAGCAGGACAGCATGGGGGGGGGCAGGGCGGGACAGGGCCTGACAACAATGCAAACTTTGATAAGCAGTTCTCGATAATCACTTCTCAACAATTATTTGTTATTACTACAGTTTAACATTATAAAATTAACAAAAATAATATAAAACTCATATCCTGGTGAAATAGCCACATGGCAGCCGAAAACCACATATTCCCTTCCTGTTCTCCTGCCCGTTCGTGCATTCTTTCCAAAAATTGGGACTTTTTTAAAACACCGCAGGATGTGGGACAGATTGTTAAAAAGCAGGACATCTGGTCACCCTAGTGCTGAATAATCTGACTTGTTAAGATTTAAATTTTTCCCATCTTAGAAGAAGATTCTTAGAGAAAGGGATTCTGAACCTGCAAGTAGGGTCAGAAGGCCCTATTTGGAGTCTGAAGGGATGTGGGATGGTAAGAAGCCAGAGATGGTTCAAAAAATTCTCTCTTTGGTATTTGAAACTAAGCAAGCTAAGATCTGAAAACCTAATACATACTAGTGTAATTGAGTCCTCACTAAACTTAAAACTGAATTTTGTTTGGAGATCAACTACTTGGGTTTGAATCTAGCTTCTTTTTCTTTCTGGCTTTGTATGTAGCCAGGGCAATTTATTAAATTCTCTTTAAACTCATTTTCCTTCTTTGTAAAATGGAGTTGATAATGGTACTTACCTCATTAGATTGTAGGAAGATTAAAACTAAATTGATACATGAAAAGTACTTAATTAAAATAGTAATTATATGTTTATATATTATATGCAGAGCTATCATTTATGGAGTGTTTGGTATTAATACTCTGTGACTATGAACTTTTGTAACATGTTTGACTATATGCCAAGGAAAAAACACATGTACTGTGTGCACATATATATGTACACACAGTACTCAGTATGCATGCATATCTGAGGTAGAACAATTAAGTTTGTGAACTGATCCTAGAAAAAGTGTTGGGTGGTGCCTGTGGCTCAGTGAGTAGGGGGCCAGCCCCATATACTGAGGGTGGCAGGTTCAAACCCGGCCCTGGCCAAACTACAACAACAACAACAAAATAGCTGGGTGTTGTGGTGGGTGCCTGTAGTTCCAGCTACTCGGTAGGCTGAGGCAAGACAATCACCTAAGTCCAGGAGTTGGAGGTTGCTGTGAGCTGTGATGCCACGGCACTCTACTGAGAGGGTGATAAAGTGAAACTCTGTCTCTAAAAAAAAAAGTGTTACATACCTTATTGCTGAATATCACTATGGTTACCTTCCATGTGCTCCCAGTGCCTTCAAAGTAATTTTGGAACTCTTTTTCTGGAATGGCCATCAAAACTCTTATAATGTTATACTTCACATCCTGGACGTCATCAAAATGTCTTCCTTTCAATATTTCCTTTATCTGTGAGTAAAGAAAAAAGTCACTGGGGACCAGATCAGGGAGTTATTTATTAAATACAGTTATTTATTTACTGACTAAAAACTCCCTCATATACAGTGCTCTGTGAGTTAGTGTATCGTGGTGATGCAGGAGCCATGAGTTGTTGGCCAAGATTTTCAGATTTTCCTGAAATTTTTAAGATTTTTCTGTTTCTCTATGGATGATTACTTGGTCTGCTATATTTCTTATAGTCAGCTGATGATTTTGATGCACAATTCAATGAATTTTTGCAATGTTTGCATCAGTTGTGCTCATTACTGGCTGCCCTGACCTCTTTTCATCAGTGACAGTTTCTCTCCCCTCAGAAAGATATTTAATCCATTTGTACACTGCCATTTTCTTCACAACATTATCTGCATAAACTTGGACTAACATGTTCCTGATTTAACTTCCACTCTTGTCAAGTTTAACAAGAAATTTTTGAATGTTTATTTGTAGCTCTTACTGAAGCCCTGGCATTCTCGTGTTGGCACACAAAAACACACAACAACAGTAACAAACACCACTCAGCAAGATACCACCACACGTCAACACTAACACAACTGTGAAACACTGATATAACGAGGTTAGGAAATTTTACCAAGTTATTTATACAGTGCTGCCAGCGTAAGCACATGGTGGCAACTTTACAGACTTAACTGTCAGACTTTCATACATAATAAGAAACCTTTTGTCTGTTTTATCTGTTACTTGCATGCACAGGTATTTGATGAGAAGTACTTTCTGGTGGAAATGGATGATTTGCGGCCTGAGACCCATGCGCGGCGATCCTTTGTATGCCATGCTGACAGTCCTGGCATCTTCCCTGTGCAGTGGAGTTTGAAGAATGGCCTACACATCAGCCCCCCTCCAGGTATGCACTGACTACTGAGTTGTTACTGGAGAGCTTTTCCCTAAAATAAGATGGGGCATATGTCATTGCATTAGTCCAGGGGTGTCCAACCTGTGGTCTGTCGGCCACATACAGATTATTTGAGGCCCATAATATTTTGCTTATCTGTGGTGTCAAATATCATGAAAATTATGCACAGACCTTTTTATGCTCATTAGCTTTCATTAGTGTTTGTATTTTTAATGTGTGGCCCAGGACAGCTCTTCTTTTTCCAACGTGTTGGAAAAGGGAAAAAATGTCAGACACTCCTGGCCCTAGTCCCTCTCCTCATGCTCTGGTCTGTGCTAACATTTTGGGCCCTGAGACAAGTATAAATGAATTCCATGCATCTGTGTATTTGAAAGTTATAAAATCAAGCTAAAAACCTGTTGAAAAGAGTATGTTTCTTCCTTATACTTTGATAAACATATCTTCATAAACACCTAGAAGGCCAGGTTCCAACCTGGGTTCTGTGCTGGATTCTTAGTCCATCTCATCTTGTATCTGTGAGGAGGTCACAGAGAAGTGTGTGGGATGCACAATGAGCATTGGGATCTGGCTTTGAGAAGAGGCCATAGAATCACAGCTAGAAAGTAGATTATTGATAATTTTATGTGTCTGGGCCTTAACATGGAGGAGGACTCTTCAGAGGGAAGTTTATGGTCAGAGAGCCTATAGGCAGGAAAATAACAGCTCATTTTCCTGATATTTGCAACATACAGGTCTTTAACCCTTTAATCGGGACTCATAACATAATTGAACTTAACTGAAATTTTTAGTATTTTTGAACTTAAGAGTATCAAGAAAACATCAGATGTTTATGATTTTTTATAGTAGTAAATCAGATTATTCATTTGGCAGTTTATACATACTTTATTAGTAGGCTTTTGGCAAAGCATGCTTTCACTGTCTACATAGTGACTGTTGGAATGCTGGGCTTCTGGAAGTAATCTTTGGTGTTAACAAGGATTATAAATGCAGAACCTTTTGTCCTCCATTTAGTCTTCATTCATCCAGCAAACATTTTGGGAACACTTGCTATAATCTAGGCATTGAACTTGTTACTGGAGAAACAAAAATAAATACTACCCAATTCCTTTAAGAGGCAGACAGCAGAAAATACTGACAGAACTTCCCAGGTTCTCCTTTGTCAGTGTAGGAAATGATTCCAGCAAGAGCAGGACTTAAGTGGGGAGTTAGGTTCAATGTTTTTTCCGAAATGGATTCATGGTCTGGGTTATGAAAGTATTGACTCTATTGTACAACATGAATCTGAAAATAGTGCTGAGAGCATTGTATCAGTAGTAGCTAAGATATGTTTAAGGGAATAGCTTTATCACTGATCAATTAGTAGCATTTGCCATCACATTTCCTCACAGCCCAAGTCCTAATGGAATTCATAATAAGACTGGATTTATATGTATACAGATCAAATCCAGTTACAACTGTCTTAAATTCTTTGGCAAATTGCCGACAACTATTCAAAATAAATGCCTTCTTTGAAATTTAAAAGTTTTGATTTACTCCAAAATCTCATTGTGTTTTTACTATGTATGGTTTGGCCAGAGTTGCTGTCTCTTATAAAACTAACAATGCTTTGGATTTATGGAATGTTTTCTACCATCTCTAACATGGTCAAGGGCATCAGATTAGTAGCCCTGGAAGTTGTGGGTGGACCCCTGGCAGAGTGGTAAAGCCAGGCAAGTAGGTGTAGTGTGACTTGTGCTTTTATCCCTCCCTAGGCTACCCGAGCCAGGACTTTGACTGGGCTGACTACCTCAAACAGTGCGGTGCTGAAGCTGCTCCCCAGAGGTGCTTTCCTTCGGTGAGAACTCCTCACAGCCCTCATGGCCACTGCTTCAGGGCTGCTACCACTGCTGTGCTTCTCTTGCTCCTTACGGTTGTTACTCTAAAGGGAATCATTTCACTCAACCCAATAATCACCTTGGTGATTGTAATAAATGGTCAAAAGAAAAATACATTTACTAGAGAAGTTAATTAGTATACTAATTAAGTTAGTTTTACAGGTTTATCAGTTTAATTTTTCTTAGGAGTTGAAATCATGTAAATTTGAAATTTTATTTCATAATTATTTTTGATATTCTGATAATATGAAAAAATGTTGACATATTAAGTGTAGAAAAATTATTAAGCTTTTACTTAAAGATACAAAGATCCAAATAATATATGCATATGGTTTAAAAGGCCAAATAGCAGAAGGTAAAACACAGTCCCACTCTATTCCTTTCCATAGTTCTCCTTTCCTGGAAGTAACCACCTCCTGTTCTTCTGACTGTAATTCTGGCATTTGTCTTTCTTTATTTTCAAAATAATAAGCTGCTATCTTTTGAGTCATTAATTTTAGACATGTTTCTCGGTTCTATAGTATGTAAATGAGCATTTAGGTATTTTACATGACCTTTCCCCTGTTTCTTACCTACTTCTTCCTTTAGAGTTAAAATTTTCTGTTAAATCTCAATTGAGATTTTACATTATTATATATATTCAAATACTGTTCACAGTTGTTTTGCAGTATTTTATGATTGTTTCCTTTTTTATTTGTCTTCAAGTTAATCATTGCCGTGTTTTTATTTGCTTAATTTTCCTTTTTCTTGGTAGCTCTTCCTACATCTCCTAGTAGCATCTCATTACAGTTTCCACAAAGGCAGTCACACCATCAAATCTGTCATTCCTAACATTTTTTTATAGGCATCCTTCTTAGCAACTTCTAATCTCTCTCCCTGGATGGATTGCTCTCTAGGCTTGCCATATATTTTAATCATGGAACTTCCCTTCAGTGTCACCCAGGGAATTGCCCTCTCCCCTTTCTCGTGATTTGGGATCCCCAGTTTCTCGTGACTTGGGATCCCCTGTTTTATATGTCTCGTGGTACTTCTTTCTTGTTTTGATGGAGCCTGTCTCTCAGGAGCTTCCTGTAATGGAGTGCAGGGGAGATAAATTTTTGTAGATACTGTGTGTTTGAAAATGCCTTCACTATAGTAACTCAATTCATAGTTTTGCTCAATATAGAATTTTGGTTTGGAAGTTATTTTACTTCAGAATTTTGAGAATATTGCTCAGTTCTCCAACTTTTAGTGTTGCTATCAAGAAGTTAGTTGAAAGCTATTCTTATTCTTGATCTCTTATAGGTGACCTGCCTTTTATTCTTTGTTGGAAGGTTATAGAATCACGTTGTCACCAATTTTTGTAATGATGAGCCTTGATGTGGGCCTCTTTTCAGCCATTGTACTGGGTTCTCAGCACTTTCTCTCTGGATCCTCATGCCTGTCTGTGCTGAGATATTTTCTTGAATCACTTCTTTGATTTCTTTCCTTCCATTTTCTCTCTTCTTTTTCTGGACTTTCTTTTATTTTGATGTTGGCCCTCTGAATCAAACCTTTACTTTTCTTACCTTTTGTTTCCTGTCTTCTCTTTCTTAGTCTTTTCATTTTGTTTTCTGGAAGACTTCCTAAACTTTATCTTTTTTAGTTTTGATATCATGTGTTTTATTTGGGGGGAATTATATCTCTTCTTTGAATAGTTCTTTATTTTTAAAACCATATTTTCTTGCTCTGAGTATGCATTGGTTTTTCTTATCTCTCAGAAGGATGTTAATTAACACCCCTACTCCATCCTACCCCTACCTTTTGGGAAGTTTTCTTTTTACAGAATCTCTGCTTTCTCCAAGTTGCTTGTTTTGTCTGTTTCAGTCTCTAACTTTCATCCCCTTAGCTATCTGGTAATTCTTCGTTGTTGCTTTTTTTTTTTTGCCGTTTTTTGCCAGGGCTGGGTTTGAACACGCCAGCTCCCGGCATATGGGAACGGTGCCCTACCCTTTTGAGCCACAGGCACCGCCCCCAGGTTGTTTTAAGAAAAGAAGACTTGTACTCCCTTCAGCAGCATATATACTAAAACTGGAATGATACAGAGAAGATTAGCATGGCCCTTGTGCCTGGATGACACACAAATTCATGAAGCATTCCATTTTTTTTTTAACCTCTTTTATGTTTACATGGATGGAACTGGAAAATATTCTTCTTAGTAAAGTATCTCAGGAATGGAAAAAAAAATCCAGTGTACTCAGTACTACTATAAAACCAAATTATAATCACTCACACTTTCATATGAGAGATGAATCACAACCATAGCCCAGGATGAAGGAGGGAAGGGAAGGAGGATAGGAAGGGAGGGGAGTAGTTCATTAGAGTGAGGGTTAATGGTGGGACCACACCTATGGAGCATATTGCAAGGGTCTAAGTCAAATCTATCAAGTATTAAACACAAATGTCTTAACACTGTGATTAAGTAAATGAGGTGAAAGCTATGTTAATTAGTAGGATGTAAGCACTCCAATTTGTACAAATAATCAACACGTTGAATCCTACAGAGGCATAAATGTATTCATGATCTATGTAGATATGACTTAATAAAGAAATAAACAAAAAGAAAAGAAGACTAGAGGGAGTCTATCTAACAAAATCAAATATTTTGACCTGGTTGTTTATATCCTCACATTAACCTGAAATAAAGTTAATTTAAAAAAAAAAAAAAGAATGAGAGACTGAAAAAGCTGATTGGAAATTCTGAGCATGTGGGCAGGACTTGTCAACCATGAACTTTCTTATAGGGTAAGATCTGGCTGGCCATTTGTTGGGGAAACCTAAATCCAAATTTTTATGTGTCTCTTCTTGGGCTTGTCACATTACTATAAGTAGTCTCTTCTAGTCCTCTGCCTGGTAGTTAGAGGCAAGGGCTGGACCTCACAGCATTCCCATATACTAACTCCTATTTTGGGTGTGATATGCATGCTCTCAGCAGTTCCTGGTGTCCTCCCGCCCAGGAATCTTATGTCTTACCCTTCTGGGGAGTACATCTCACTTTCTGTAGGGGAGAAAAAGGGTTGCCTTGGGATGTGGAGTGGAGGAGCTAGGGGCAAGACTTACAAGCTTTTTGAATGTTTTCAACAAATTCTTGTTTTGACTATTTCTCCTCCATTTTCAGTTTCCTAGTACCTGGTTCTGTTAGTTTTTAGCTGTTGTTACTGTACCTTTCATTAATATGCTAATTTAGTTTTTACACCCTATTCTAAATTCTAATCTATAAAATGTTATTTCCTGTCCTGATACATACATCCTGTTAAGTTTTGAACCAGTTTGATGAAAATATTTCAAATTGTGTATAAAAACAGCACACTGTACCCCATGACAGTATCAGTGTACACAGCTATGATTTAATAAAAAAAAAAAAAAAAGAAAGAAAAACAACTTTAGTTTAAGTGATTGTCAGAGAGGAGAGAGAACAACCAAATGCAGATGTTCACTTGTCCATTCTCGCCCCACAGCTACAACTTTTTCAATGTAAAGTTTTTCTTTTTCCCTGTTCATAAGCATTCTTTATCCTGACTGTACTTTATGATAAATACTGGTATGAACCAGGCAGTTTCTTATATGATAGGGCCCTTTAGGGGAACAGAAGTGAACCAACAGTGAGCCATGTGGTTCAGGGCACAGAACCTTGGATACCTCTTTTCACTGATGCCTTATAATAATCAAGCAAGATAGATATTCTCAACTTCATCTGACAGATGAAAAATACTGAGGCAAAAAAGAAGTTCTGTAGCTTGAGCTGGGTCATATAGCAAGCAGTAAAGCAGGACTATTTGACCTCAAAGACCATACTGCTTATAACAACAACAAAGACAGACATGTTGCTTCATTAAGAGCAAAAGAGCACAAAATACATTATACCTTTAAAGTAAACCTAGGGATAAGTACTACTTAAAAAAGGTCTTATAGCTGAACACATTGAGTTAATACTGAGTGTTAATCCAATAAATGGATTTGAGTCATTCATTTTTCTAGTCAATTTCTGAGCATGAATTTAAGGAAAACATGAAGCTTGAGGCGGTGAACCCTCTTCTCCCTGAAGAAGTATGTGTTGCCACCATTACTTCAGTGAGAGGCTCCTACCTGTGGCTCCAGCTGGAGGGTAAGTATCAGCATTCCTGAGAAGCCTTCCTGTGGCTATTCTTCTTTGCTCCTCCTTTTTTACTCCTGTACCTGTAATGTGGCTTAAACTTCTAATTTATAATGTAAGAATGAAGCTAAAAATTTATTTTCTGTCCCTGGCTTTCAAATTTCAAATTTTAGGAAATGAATGTGAATAAAAATCCTTTACTACAAAGCTCCCCCCATTTGGGGGAAGTGGAAAGTATAAGTCAAATAGCATGTATTCTGATGTGACCAAAATAGGTAAGCATGAGCATTAACACCTTGTTTATTGAACATACAGTATTTTGGTTGCTCTAACCCAATAGAACAAAGAAGTATACAAGTATAAAGTAGAAATGACATTTTACACTAAAAGTAATATCCAGTGATTGAACAGTTTATGGACGGAAGGCACTGTGTGAGTATTCAGCACCACAGTTACTATTTATGTCCCAAGTTTCCTTTTTATCTTGCTGCCAAATGGTCAGACTCTAAGAAGGTACCTACTGTTTCTGATTTGTAGAATTGACATTTAATGCAGATTGCAAGGAAGATTTTTTTTTTTTTTGAGACAGTATCATTTTGTCACCCTTGGTAAAGCTCCCTGGCATAACAGCTCACAGCAACCTCAAAAACTGTTGCGCTCAAGTGATTCTCTTGCCTCAGCCTCCCAAGTACCTGTACCTGCCACAATGTCCAGCTAGTTTTAGAAATGGGCTCTTGCTATTGGTCAGGCTAGTATTGAACTCCTGAGCTCAAGTAGTCAACCCACCTAAGCCTCCCAGAGTGCTAGGATTACAGGTATGAGTTACTGCACCTGGCCTGCCAGGAAGACTTTTTTTTTTTTTTTGAGACAGTCTCCCTTTGTCACCCTCAGTAGAGTGCTGTGGTGTCAGAGTTCACAGAAACCTCAAACTCTTGGGCTTAAGCGATTCTCTTGCCTCAGCCTCCCAAGTAGCTGGGACTACAGGCACCCACCACTACACCCGGCTATTTTTTGGTTGTAGTTGTCATTATTGTTTGGCAGGCTTGGACTGGGTTCAAACCCGCCAGCTCTGGTGTATGTGGCTGTTGCCCTAGCCACTGAGCTACAGGTGCCAAGCCCAGGAAGATACTGAATGTAAACTTTTATGCAACCCCTGCTAAGCAACTTGTCAAATAAATTCCTGGTTTGAATTCACTGTTCTACTTTCTGGCTATTCCTGGAGTGACAGAACTGATGTTCTCATTGAGTAGAACTGTCACTTTTGCCTTTTGGTTTCCAGTTATTTCAAGGAATTAACTATGATATTTATTAATCATCTGAATAATAACAGTGGTAGTTCTAGTTGTTTATTGCTGTTTCCTACGTAAGGGTCACCCTGCATATTTCATTTTGGTCCTTATATGTTATGCATGGGGGAGAGTTTATGTTTTTTCCCTAATGTTTATCATGCATGAAAAAGTCTAACTTCCATGTAAAAGATACTTGCTCAAAGGACTTATGTCTGTATTACTGTAAAAATAGTATATTGTCTCACAAGTCATTTGTGAAGAAAGTTATTCAATGGTCTAAATTAAGTTTTTTAAAAAATTCCAAACAGGTTCTAAGAAGCCTATACCTGAATGCATTGTGAGTGTGGAATCCATGGATATATTTCCTTTGGGCTGGTGTGAAACCAATGGCCACCCCCTTAGCACTCCTCGCCGAGCACGAGGTATCTGTCTATTAGAGAACTGATTTTTAAATAATTTGTTGGATGATTGCTACCAATTAGGAGGAATATGGAAAGTTCAGAGAAGAACAAGGTGATGTTCTCTTAATCTGTTCCTACATAGGAAATTCTTGTCACAAACATTATTAATACCATAAAGTTTTTATGGGTTAGAAATCTGAGTACAACTTACATGGGTCCTCTGGAACCAGGTCTCTCACAGGCTATAATCAAGGTGTCAGCAACGGCTATAGTCATCTCAAGGCCCAACTGGGGGAAGATCTGCTCCCAAGTTTACTCAGAGGATTATTATCAAGTTTCTTAGTCCATTCTGCCTGCTATAATAAATGCCATAAACTGGGTAATTTGCAAATAAGAACTAAATAAATAAATTTATTTCTCACAGTTCTAGATGCTGGGACATCCAAGATAAAGGTATCAGCAGATTCAATGTCTGGTGAGGGTGCCTTGCTTGGTTGTGTCCTCTCTTGAACAGATTAGTAGGTCTCTAGGGTCTCTTTTATAAGGACACTAATGTGAATCATGAGGGCAGAGCCATCCAGAGTCCCTGCTTCCTAATAACAACACGTTTTAGTGATTGGATTTTGGTATGAATTTTGGTGGGCACAAACATTTATACTATAACAGTACAAGTTCACTCTTTGTGGGCTGTTGGACTGAGGGCCTTAGCTCCTTGCTGGGTGTTAGTGGGAAGCTTCATTTAGTTCCTTGTCATGTGGGCCTCTGTGTAGGGCAGCTCACAGCATGGCAACTTGCTTCCATTGGAGTGAAGAGGGAAGAGAGCTTGAGCAAGATGGGAGCCAGAGTGTTTTTGCAACCTATCTTGAAAGTGACATCCCACATCTCCCTTTTTAAACAGCTTATTGAGATATAATTTACATACCATGAAATTCACTCCTTTAAAGTATGCAATTCAGTGTTTTTAGTATAGACACAGAGTTGTACAACTACCTCCATAGTCAATTGGAGAACATTTTCATTATTCCAGAAAGAAATCTTCATACCCATTAGCAGTCAACACCCCCTAAGCATCCAATAATAGATTCCTATCTTTATAGGTTTGCCTATTCTAGACCGTTCATGTAAATAGAATCATATAATATATGGTCTTTTGTGATTGGCTTCTTTCACTTAGCATAATGTTTTCAGAATTCATTCATGTTGTAGTGTGTATCAGTTCTTTATTCCTTTATATATAGTGGAGTAATATTGGATTGTAGGGATATACCACATTTTGTTTATCTGTTCATCAGTTGATAGACATTTTGGTTGTTTCCATTTCTTGACTCTTAAGAATAATGCTGCTGTGAACATTAGTGTGTAGGTTTTTATATGGATGTATATTTTCATTTTCCTTGGGTGTATACCCAGGAGTGGAATTGTGAGTCATATGGTAAAAAAAAAAAAATCATTGACAAACCTAGGTCAAGAAGATTTCCCCCAGGCTTTTCTCTGAGAGTTTTATAGGTTTAGTTGTGTTTAGATCTGTGGTCTATTTTGACTTAATTTTTATATATAATAAAAGGTAAGGGTTCAACTTCATTCATATGGCTATCCCAGCATCATTTGCTAAAGATTGCCTTTTCTCCATTGAATGGGCTTGGACACCCTTGTCGAGTCAGTTTTTGTTTTGAATATCTATTTTTGCTTATAAATATTTATAGTTGATTAACATAGCGAGACTTAAAAAAGTGTTTGGCCTTTGTCTAAAAATTTCTACCCAGAAAATGTGCCTTAATCTAGATATTTAGACACATAAGTGCTAATTTATAGTACTTGCTAGTTGTGTGTGTATATATATATAATATTTGTATATGTGTGTATATATATACACACACACAGAATCACGATTTAAATATACTAGTGTAAGCTTAATACATATTTATATTTTCCTGTCTTATTATTTTTCTTGAAATTTATATTTTTGTTTTCTTCTTACAGTACATAAACAGAGGAAAATTGCAGTGGTTCAACCAGAAAAACAGTAAGTAGTATAATAGTATGCCTAAACAATCTAAAAAAGGAAAAACCTGTTTCAGAAACTATATCTCCCATGTTATATTCTCAGAAACATAATTTTTGAATTCAACTTTTAATCATTTATATACTTCTCTTACAGTATGTGTTTTTGTTAAGTGGCACCATATAGAAAAGGGTAAAATATATTCTCAAGATGTTCCCTACATTGAGTTTAGAGCTTGATACATTTGGATAAAAGAAAAGAAATAAGCATCCCTATGCTGGTATTTTTTAAGAAAGAGCAAAAATTGTAAATCAGGATATGATTTGTCATAGTGAAAAAATAATGTACTTGATGTAGAAGGCAACTGTAAAAGAAAGTCACACTCAAAGGAGTGGCTTTGTGCCCTTCCAGGTATGCGTCTTTAGCATACCTTCACACACAACTTTTAAGAAGCAGTTTATTGGTGGTACCCTCAACCTTAAAAAGTACAAAGGTGTGTGTGTGCGTTTTAAAACATCAGTTGTTGGCCAGGCATGGTGACTCACGCCTATAATCTCAGCACCCTGGGAAACCAAGGCAGGTGGATTGCTTGAACTCACAAGTTCAGGGCCAGTCTGAGCAAGAGTAAGACCCCGTCTCTAAAAAATCACCATCATTGTGGCAGGCTCCTCTAGTCCCAGCTACTTGGGAGGCTGAAGCAAGTGAATTGCTTGAGCCCAGGAGTTTGAGGTTGCTGTGAGCTGTGACTCCATAGCATTCTACCCAGGGGGACAAAGTGAAACTCTGTCTCAAAAAAACAACCAAAAAAATCTGTTGTTGAGTTTTATATTGGTCTGCTTGGGCTGCCATACAAAATGCCACAGACAGGGTGACTTAATCCACAGATTTTTTTTTTGTGGGGATGGGGGTAGTGTCTCACTCTGTTGCCCAGGCTAGAGTGCCATGACATAAGCCTAACTCACAGCAATGTTAGATTACTGAGTTTAAGTGGTCCTTCTGCTTCAACCTCTTGAGGAGCTAGGACTGTAGGCCCCTGCCACAATACCTGGCTAATTTTTTTCTACTCTAAAGAGACAGGGTCTCACTGTTGCTCAGGCTGGTCTTAACCTTCTGAGCTCAAGTGATCCTCTTGTGTTGGCCTCCCAGAATGCTAGGATTACAGGTGTGAGCCACTATGCTCACCAAAATTTATTTTCTCACATTCTGGAGGCAGGGAAGTCAAAGTACCAGTCAATTCAATTCCTAGTAAAGGCTTCCTGGCTTGCAGATGGCTGTATTCTTGCTATCTTTCACGTGGTAGAGAGATCCCTGCCACTACCTTCTTTCTTTTTTTTTTTTTTTTTGTAGAGACAGAGTTTTACTTTGTTGCCCTCAGTAGAGGTAGAGTGCCATAGTGTCACACTGCTCACAGCAACCTCAAACTCCTGGGCTTAGGCAATTCTCTTGCCTCAGCCTCCCAAGTAGCTGGGACTACAGGCACCTGCCATAATGCCTGGCTATTTTGTTGTTGTTGTTGATGTTGTTGCAGTTTGGCTGGGGCCGGGTTTGAACCCACCACCCTAGGTATATGGGGCGGCACCCTGCCCACTGAGCCACGGGCACCACCCCACTACCTTCTTTCTTATAAGGCCACCAACCCCACTGGACTAGGGCCCTACCTTTATGACCTCATTTAATCTTAATGACCTCCCAAAACCCTGTCTCCAAATATAGTTACATTGAGGGTTATGGGTTCAGCAAATTAATTTGGGGACAAGGACACAGTTTCACATATAACAAATTCTGTAACTCCCTACTGTATTATTTTCAGCTACCTTTGTAGATATATGGTTAATAAAACTGACAATGTAAGTGGACCGAGTGGTATGGTGGCTCACACCTGAATCCCAGCAATTTGGGAAGCTGGGGTGAGAAGAGATCCACTTGAGTCTAGGAGTTCAAGATTAGCCTATGCAACAAAATAAGACCCCAATTCTACAAAAAATAAAAAAGTAACTAGGCGTGGTGGCATGTACCTGTAGCCCTAGCTATTTAAATGGAAGGCTAAGGCAGGAAGATTTCTTGGGCCTGGAATTTTGAAGTTGCAGTGAGCTTTGATTGATTGTGCCACTATACTGGGTGACAGAATAACATCTCATCTCTGAAAAAAAAATGTAGAGAAAAAGCCCATAGAATTTTATACAAGGTAGAGAGGTAAGATAACAATGACAAAAACAAATAATTCCCCCCCCAAAAAAATGGCCTTGTGTTTTTTCCCTGACTTAGCTGTCAAAACCGATTCAAAGCTTTAGTCAGGAAATATTCTAAAAAGATGAATTAGCCTTTTATTGGCTTTTTTTTTTTTTTTAAGAGAGAGGGTCTTAGCAGTGCCAATAGAGCGTTGTTCACATACACTGAGGCTGGCAGGTTCAAGCCCAGCCCTGGGCCAGCTAAAATGACACTGACAGTGGCAATAAAAAAAAAAAATAGCCGGGTGGTCTGGCGAGGGGCCTGTACTCCCAGCTACTTGGGAGGCTGAGGCAAGACAATCACTTAAACCTAAGAGTTTGATGTTGTTGTGAGCTGTGATGCCACTGCACTGTACCCAGAGAGACAGCTTGAAACTCT
>CAUYQV010064439.1:0-27876 GCA_963574575.1 Galagoides demidoff
GATAGCTAACAATTAGTTTCATAATAGTGTTGAGTACATTGGATACTTTTTCTTCCATTCTTGAGATACTTTTCTAAGAAGAACATTTTCCAGCTCCATCCATGTAAACATGAAGGAGGCAAGGTCTCCATCTTTCTTTGTAGCTGTATAGTATTCCATGGTGTACATATACCACTAATCCCCTTGTTCTTTGTTGAGTTTTGTTTAGATGATCTGTCCAGTTATGTCAGCTGGGTGTTCAAATATCCAGTTATTATGGTGTTGTAAGATATCATATTTTTCAGACTGTTTCTGTTTCATCTTATAAATCTGGGAGCATTTACATTAAGTAAATATATATTGATAATTGATATACTTCTTATTGAATTGTTCCATTGACCCTTATATAGTGTCCATATTTATCTTTCTTTACTTTTGCTGATTTTAAGCCAAAGGAATCTGCATATAAGATGGTTATTCCTGTTTCTTTGGTACCAAGTTGCTTGAAATGTGGTTTTCCAAGTCTTACCCCTGAGTCTTATTTCTTCTTTAGAAGTTGGATGTATTTTCTTAATATAAAATATAGTTGGCCTGTGCTTTTTTATTCCATCAGTTAGCCTGTGACTCTTCAGTGGTGAATTCAAGGCAATCACATTTATTGAGTGAATTAGTAAATTAATAAGTTCTGGTTGTCTTGTTTTGTGAAAGTCTGATGCATACAGTGGGGCTATTGGGGAACCTAGATTTTACTCTTCATATCTAGGTGTCTTTATTTTGCTGGTGGACTGTTGTGATAATCTGTTTGTAGCATGGGTCTGATTACTTTCTGCAGTGGTGATCTTGTAGTGGCAAATTTTCTCAATGATTTCAGTCAGTAGAATATTTGTTTCCCCCCATCAATTAATTTGACTTGGCAGCATGCAGTATGCTAGGCTGAAAATAGTTTTCTTTGAGTATGTTGAAAGTCAAAGCCAATTTATTCTGGCTTGCACAATTTTGGCTGAGAACTCTGCTGTCAAGCAGGTGTTTTTTTCCCTGTACACCAACTTGTGCTTACTCCTAGATGCTTAAATATTATTCCCTCTATTTTTACTTGGCCCATATTCATTATAATGTGTCTAGAAGATGTTCTGTATGGAGACAAACTGGGATTTGATATCCATGTAAAAGGAATGTGTGAGAATATTTGATGATGCTTGTGACATTTTCAGTAATGATATCCCCTAGTATGGCTTCCAAAATTTTGGGTCATTCTTCTCCTTCAGGGATGGCTATAATTCATAGGTTTATATGCTTCACAAAATCCTATAATTCACTAAGAGAAATCTCTATTTTTCCTCTCTTCTTTACTGGCTTGTTTTAAATACCTGAGTTAGCTCAAGATACTTATCCTCTAGCACTGGGATTCTTTCTTCTCCAGGGTTTCATCTGTTACTGATACTTTCTTGTACATCTTTAAGTTCCCTGACTTGCTCTTTCAATTCCATAAGCACTTATGTATCCTTCCTAATTTCATGTCTTTCATTCATTTTCTAGGCCAATTTTTGGATTTTTTTGGTTGATTTTCACTTTCTCTTCTATTCTCCTTTTCTTCTTTTGCTTTTGAAACTAAATTCCCTTTTTGTCATTTCTATAATGTCTTCAAGGTGGCATTGTCTGTGGTATGTATTGTTTTATTTTTTTTTCTTTTTCTGGTTTTTATGTTGCCAGAACTATTTTGTTGGTTTATATCCATATGTGTTTTCTTCTTGTTTACTTTCTCCCTTACTTATCCCTCTCACTTCCTCTTTCTCCTTAATCTTCCTTGCCTTTATGTTTTGAAGGTGAAATAGCTTTTTGGTACAGGGAGAAAAGGGAGAGAAGAGAAAATAGTGAGAAGTGAGGAAAGAATAAAAAAGAAAAAAAAACTACTTTAAAAAGTGAAAGAAGAGATAAGAAAGACTGAGAGAAAAATAGGAGTAACAGTGGTGTTGGGCAAGGTGCAGTGACCAACACCCACAATCGTAGTGGGTGGATTGCCTGTAATCAGGAACTCCTTACTTGTGTAAGACAGTGTGAGATCCTGCTTGCACCAAATATAGAAAAATATCAGACGTGTTTCATAGTGGAGACCTGCCAATATGTTATCATGGGAGACCAAAGCTACAGTGATACCCTGGCCCACAATGTCTAAGCCTTCATTAGCTAGGGCAATGCTATTATTCCCAAGTCTACAACTTGCAGCAAGGCTCTGTTATAACAAAAACAAGCAGAACAAAATAGAACAAAACTTAATAAAAAAAAATAATTGATGAGCTGGGTATGGCAGGCCAATATGGCAGATCAGAAGGATTGTTCAGCTGAGCTCTCCTAGCACAGCTGGAGAAAAAAGAGAATACAGCCATATCTGGCACAGGGAACTCACCTGGAGTTGTAGGTCAAGATGCACACAAAAAAGTGGTGGTATACAGGAGAAAGTGTATGATTTGGAGCGGTGAAGACCTTAGTCATGAGGTAAGTGATTGGGAGCCTATGGAACCAGCCACCACCCCACCTCCATGGAGGTCTGGTGACTGGAGGAAGTCTTTACACAGTTTTTGGTTCTCCAAGGAAACTTCACATTGAGAGGGAAGCTTGGAAGAGTGAGCAGCCTCGAACATAACACAGTAGCCATATTGGAGTACCGGTTAGAGTGGATTTGCTATTGGTTTAGTGGTGGGGGCTGGGGCAGCCATGCTGGGAAGGTCTGGCTGGCAGGCGGCTGCCACTGTAGTAAGATCTGAGAAGGCCATGAAGGTGGGCCTCATATCAAGGGCCTAAAGCACATCTGTCTTTGTTCTGCCTGCTGGGATCACAACTGTACTCAGGGACAAACTAACTCCTGTACAACATGGAAACTGCTGTCATGGGGGCACAGCAAGATCTGCCTATGAAGTAGTCTGGAGGGCTTCATAATCCCAACCTAGCAAGGTCTGAATGCTGATGAAATAATAAGGTGATCACCAAAGGCAACTAAGATAGGAACCAGGACAATGCCCGGAAACTAAAGAGAGGTTACCAGTTGTGGTTGTGGTCTCCATCTTTAAAAAGCCACAGCATGATCTGGTGTCCAGGCAACAATACATTTATATATATATATATATATATATATATATATATATATATATATATATATATATATATAGACATATATATCAGTATAAATATATATGTCTATAAAGTTGTTCCCTTCTGAGATATACATATAGAGAGATTACATAAATAGATATAATTTTTATTATTTATTTTTCTTTTTTTTCTCTCTTTTTTTCTTTTATTTGTTGCTGATGTTTTGGGCTTTTTGACATTTTTTGTTGTGCTTTGTTTTTGCTAATTTCTTTGGGTGGTTCTACTTTCAACTTCCATTTTTACTTTCATCAGGAGCAAGGGCTTCTGTATTTTTGGTTTAAGTATTTAAACCTCGCTTACTCTCTCTCTATTTCATTCCTCTGCATTCTCTCCTTTAATAGAGACTTTACTACTTTTCTTATCTTTCCAACTACATAAATTGTTAATGCAACAACTAAGATATCCTCTCCTTTTTGGGGAGGGGTCTTACTTTTTTTTTTTTTTTTTTTTGTCCTTTTTCATCTTCCCTCTCTTTCTTTTACTTGATGCAACAGTATTTTTAATTTTATTTATCTATTCCTACTTTATTGTTATTATTATTATTTTCTTTCTTTCTTTCTTCACTGAGACCTGGTGTATCACAGGTGAAGTTAGGTAGGGAGGTCATGGCAATAGGCTGCCTCAAGGAGGTCAAGAGACCATGGTTTAATTTTGGCCCTGGGAAGAAATTATTGGCAAGTCCACATGACAGAATTTTTCTATTTCTTTTTTATTCTTATTTAAGTTTTACTTCTTATTTTTTGCTTTTGCTCATTTCTTTTTTTTTCCTATTATTGGCAGAGAAAGAGTTTGGCTTTGTTAAGGCTGGTAAGGACCTCCTGATTTCAAGGAACCCACCTAGCCCAGGCCCTAAAATCCTTGAGTTGCAGGCATGACCTTAGCACCATGATGATCAATACTATTTATCTCATAACTCTCATTCTCTCTTACTTTCCTCCTTCTCTCCCTTTCTTCAATTCTTTTCTTTTATCTCCAAACTTTCTTTCTTTTCCCTGTTTTTTTCTTGATCCTACTATTCCTTCTTTTTTTCTTTTCCTTTTGTTTGTCCCTGCTTGCTCTTTACCCTTATCTTCCTTTTGCCTTATACCAAGAGACCATTTCAAAACCTAAGCTCTGAGACAAAGTAATTTGAAAGAGAGGAGGAAGTGAAAAGGGAAAAAAAAGGACAAGGAGGTGAAGAAGAAGAAAATGTACTTGAGGAAGAACCAACAGAAAAATTCAGGTAATGTGAAAAACCAAAACAGAGCCACTCTACCAAGGGACCATGAGGCAGCTACTACAGAAGACTCCACTTGTAAAGAATTAATGCATTTTCCAGAAAGGAAATTTTAAATATGAATAATAAAGACAATAAAGGGAATGTATGAGAAAATAGAAAGATAGAACAAAAAGACTGATGAGAGATATGTGGAATATAGAAAAAATATGACAGAGCAAAAGGAAATGAAGGAGATAATAGGGAATATAAAGATGCAGTAAAAAGTATAAAAAAATACATTAGACCATGGAGAAGAAAGAACCTCAAAGCTAAAGAAAAGATTTTTTGCATTAACACAGGTAGTTGAAGAGGAAGAGAAGGCTTGGTTCCTGTAGCTCAGTGGCTAGAGTGCCAGTCACATACAGCAAAGCTGAAGAGTTTGAATCCAGCCTGGCCATGACAAACAACAATGACAACTATAACCAAAAATTATAGCCAGCCATTTTGTTGGGTCCCTTTAGCCCCAGCTACTTGGGAGGCTGAGGCAAGAAAAATGCTTAAGCCCAATGGTTTGAGGTTGCTGTGAGCTGTGATGCCACAGAACTCTACCCAGGGTGACATAGTAAGACTCTGTCTCAAAATAAATAAAGAGGAAGAAAAGAAGAGAGAGAAAGCAGAACAGTCGCTTAGAGAACTATAATACTTCATGAAGCATTCAAACATATGAATAATAAGGATTCTTGAAAGTGCAGAGTATTTTCCCAAATGAATAGAAGCCCTACTGGAGACTATCATGAATGAAAACTTACCATTTTTAGTAAAGATCCTGAAGCAGTACTTTTAAGATGGATATCAAATACTTAGGACATATCAATTCAAAAAGAGCTTCTCCAAGACGCACTGTAATGAACCTATCCAAAGTCAAGATGATAGAGCAAATTCTGTAAGAAGACAGGAGTAAGCACCAACTGACCTAAAGGGGCAGAGCCATTAACATGACAGCAGATGTTTCAACTGAAACTTTCCAAGTCAGAAGTGAATCGTCATTCACTTTCAAAATTCTTAAAGAAAAAATTTTCAGTCCATAATTCTGTATCCTGCTAACTAAGACTCAAAACTGATGGAGAAATTAAATCTCTTGTGGATATACAAACACTGCGGAAAATTGCCACAACAAGACCAGCTCTACAGGAAACACTTAGATTTATTCTCAACACTAAACATCACAATGGACCACCAGCAAAATAAACTCCCAGAAGCTAGAGGTCAAGATGTACCTTCCACAATGGAATAAAGGATAAAACTATAGAATGGACTTTCAATAAATGAGATGATTAGAACTGTAACACACTTATCACTTCTTTCAATAAATGTCAAGGGTTTGAATTTCCCACTGAAGAGACACAGGCTGACAGGTAGGATAAAAAAAGCACAAGTCATCTATGTGTTTGTTGTCTCCAGGAAATGCACCTAGCTTTGAAAGACAAAGCAAGACTCAGGGTGAAGCAATGGAAAACAGTATTTCAAGCAAATGGAAATCAGAAGAAAGTAAAGGTTGCAATCTTATTCTCAGATACAAGCAGATTTAAAGCAACTGTAGTTAAAAAAAAGACAAGAATGGACACTTCATGATAGTCCCATGACACTTCAAGGGAAAAATACAAGAAGAAGACATTTCAATTTTAAATAGGTATGCACCCAACATAAATGCTCCCAGATTTATGAACCAGACCTTGATTGGTCTGAGCATTATGATATTCCGTAACACCATAATAGCCAGGGACTTTAATACCCTTCTGACAAAACTGGATAGATGGTCTAAATAGAAACTAAACAAAGGTACAAAGAATTTCAATGTGACCATAAAACAAATGGGATTTGTAGACATATACAGAACACACCATTCCAAAGCTGAAGAATGTATATTTTCTCTCCAGCCCATGGAACATACTCCAAAATATTTCACATCCTAGGATATGAACAAAACATCACCAAAATTAAAAGAATAGAAATTACATATTTTACCTTCTCAGACAACAAGACAATAAAGATGAAATTCAGCTCCAACAAAAATCTTCTTCCCCACACAGAGGCATGGAAATTAAACAACTATTTGCTGAATGATAGTTGGGTTCATGAATCGAGGAAAGAAGAAACTATTAAATTCCTCAAACATAACAATGAAGAGACAAGTTACTAAAACCTGTGGGATACAGAAAAGCAGTTTTAAGAGGAAAAGTTTTCACGTTACATGTCCACCTGCAAAAAACAGAAAGACAGGGTATCAACAAAGTCATGAACCATCTTATGGAACTGGAAAATGAAGAACATACTAATCCCCAACCCAGGAGAAGAAAAAAAGTAACCAAAATTAATACAGAGATTACTGAAATTGAAAAGACAAGAATAATTCAGAAAACTAACAAAAAACATTGGTATTTTGAAAAAAATAAATAAATTCAACAAACCTTTGGCCACATCAATAAAAACAGAAAAGGAAAATCTCTAATAATCTCAATCAGAAACTATAAAGGGGAAAAAGCAACAGATGCCACAAAAATAGAAGAGATTATCTCTGAGTATTACAAGAAACTCTATGTCAGAAATTTGACAATGTGGAGGAAATGTATCAAAACCTGGAATCACACCCTCTCCCTAGACTTAACCAAGAAAAAATAGATCTCTTGAACCAACCAATTCCAATCACTGAGATTAAAAAAAAGAAAGAAAGAAAAAAGAAAACTTCCACGAAAAAAATGCCCTGGTCCATATGGCTTCACAATAGAATTCTACCAGACCTTCAAAGAAGAGCTTATACCCATACTGCAAAAATTATTCCAAAAAATTGAAAAGGAAGTAATCTTCCTCAACATGTTCTATGAAGCAAATATCACCCTTATACCAAAACCAGCTTAGTACCTAACTAAAAAGTAGAATTTCAGAACAATTTCACTAATGAATATAGATGCAAAAATGCTCAATAAAATCTTAGCCAATAGATTACAGCTACATATTAAAAAAATCATACATCACAATCAAGTAGGTTTCATCATGGGAAGCAAGTCTTATTTAAAAAGCAGAAGTTGAGGGCAGTACCTGTTGCTCAGTGGGTGGGTGCTGGCCCCATACACTGAGGGTGGTGGGTTTTAACATGTCCCTGGCCAAAGTGCAACAAAAAGATAGCTGGGCATTGTGGCAGGTGTCTATAGTCCCAGCTACTTGGGAGGCTGAGGCAGGAGAATCGCCTAAGCCCAGGAGTTGAAGGTTGCTGTGAGCAGCGATGTCACAACACTTTACCAAGGTTGATAAAGTGAGACGCTGTCTCCAAAAGAAAAAATAATAATAATATAATAAAAATAAAATGCAGAAGTCCATAAACATAATTCACCATATCAACAGAAGCAAAAGGAAAGACCATATGATCCTCTCAATAGATTTTGGGAAAGGATTAGATAAAATTCAGCATCTTTTCCTATTAGAACACTTAAGGATATAGGCATAGGTAACACATTTCTTAATCTTATTAAAGCCAACTATGAAAAACCCACTGCTAATATTACACTGAATGGAGTAAAACTGAAATGTTTCCTACCGAGAACTGGCACCTGACAAGGTTTTCCTCTATTACCACTAGTATTCAACATAGTACTGGAAGTTGTATTCAATAAAATCAGGCAAGATAAAGAAATAAAGTGCATGCAAATGGATGCAGAAGAGACCAAACTCTTGTTCTCTGCAGATAATATAGTCTTATACTTAGAGAACTACAAACACTCAACCACAAAACTCTTGGAAATGATCACAAAATACAGTAATATCTCAGGATATAAAATCAGTGCCCCCAAATCAGTAGCTTTCTTAAGTGCCAATAGCAACCAAGTGGAGAAGCTAATGAAGGACAAAATTTTGTTCACAGTAGTTTAAAGTAAAAGAAATACATAGGAATAAACTTTTTTTTTTTGAGACAGAGCCTCAAGCTATCCCTCTGGGTAGAGTGCCATGGCATCACAGCTCACAGCAAACTCCAACTCCTGGGCTCAAGCGAGTCTCCTGCCTCCACCTCCCAAGTAGCTGGGACCACAGGCGCCCGCCAAAACGCCGGGCCATTTTTTGGTTGCAGCCATCATTGTTGTTTGGCGGGCCCAGGCTGTGGATTCGAACCCGCCACCTTACGTGTATGTGGCTGGCGCCTTAGCCGATTGAGCCACAGGAACTTAACAAAAGAGGTCAAGGGACACTACAAAGACAATTATGAAACTATAAGAACAGAAGTAGCAGTAGATATTAAGAAATGGAAGAGCCAGATGTGGTGGCTCACGCCTTTCATTTTAGCACTCGGGAGGCTGAGGAGGGTGGATTGCCTGAGCTCCTAGGTTATAGATCAGACTGAGCCAGAACAAGACCTTGTCTCTAAAAATAACCAGGTGTTGTGGTGGGAACCTTTTGTCCCAGCTACTTTGGAGGCTGAGGCAAGTGAATCATTGAAAGCCTAAGAATTTGAGGTTGCTGTGAGCTGTGACACAATAGCACTCTACAGAGGGTGACTAAGTGAGACCCTGTCTCACAAAAAAAATAGAAGCATGTACCATGCTCATGACTGTGAAGACTCAAAATTGTGAAAATGTTTGTACTTCACAAAGCAATGTACAGATTCAGTGCAATCCCCATTAAAATACTAACATCATACTTTCATGATTTGGAAAAAAATAAATCTTCACTTTGTATTGAATCAGAAAAAATACACATATAGCCAAGGTAACTCTCAGTAATAAAAACAAGGCCAGGGACATTGCCTACCAGACTTTAGTTTGTAATACAAGGCCATAGTGATCATAACAGCATGGTATTGGCACAAAAATAAAGGTATTGATAATTGGAATTGAATAGAAGGAAGACCATGAGATGAAACTGACATCTTATAGCCACCTTCTTTTTGATAAAACAAACAATAAAAAAAAAACCAAACAAACAAGAACATACACTGGGGGAAAGAATCACTATTAAATAAATGGTGCAGGGAGAACTGGATATCTACGTGTAGAAGACTGGAACTGGACTTGTACCTCTCATCACTTACAAAAATTGATTCAAGATGGATGAAACAGTCAAATCTAAGGCATTAAACAATAAAAATCCTTGAATAAAGTGTGAGTTAAGCACTTGAAGATATTGGGAGAGATTTTATTAAGAAAACATCTGTGGCAATTGCAACACCAACAAAAATAAACAAATGAAACTTAATTAAATTGAATAGCTTCTATATTGTTAAGGGTATAACCACCAAAGCAAATAGAAAATCTTCAGAATGGAAAACATATTTGCATATTGTGAATTGGATACAATATTGATAACTAGGATATACAGAAATTTCAAATTAACAAAGAGCAAACAATCCCATATATCACTGGGCAAGAGGTATGAAAAGTACCTTCTCTAAAGAAGACAGATGAATGACTAACAAACATAGGAAAAAATGCTCATCATCCTTAATTATCAGAAAAATGCAAATCAAAATCACCCTGAGATATCACCTAACCCCTGAGAAAATGGCCCATATCACGAAGTCTCAAAGCTGCAGGCGCTGGCATGGATATGGAGGGAAGGGAACATTTTCACACTGCTGGTGGGACTGCAAACTAATACAACCATTTTGGAAGGAAGTATGAAGAACCCTCAAAGAACTCAAATTAGATCTCCCATTTCATCCTGCAATCTCATATACAAAGAAGAAAAAAATCCTTTTATCATAAGGACATTTGCACTAGACTTTTTATCACAGCTCTATTTACATTCACCAAATTGTGGGAAAAAAAACAAGTGCCTAACAATCCAAGAATGGATTAAAAAGATGTGGTATACATACAGCATATTAATACTATTCAGCCATTAGAAAAAATGGAGACTTTACATTTTTTGTATTGACCTGGATTGAGGTGGAATGCATTCTTCTTAGTAAAGCATCACAAGAATGGAGAAGCAAGAATCCATTTTACTCAATTCTAACATGAAAGCAGTTGATTATCTAATACAAGATGGAGGATAGAGGAATTAGGAAGCAGGAAGAGGGTAGGAGGTAGTGGGATAGGGATCATAGTATATGACACACCTCTTGGGCATGGGACACAGTATAAGAGGGACTTTACCTAACACATGCAATCAATGCAACCTAATTCTTTGTAGCTTCAATGAATCCCAAACAATATAAATGAGGAAAATAAATAATTAATTTAAAAATAATGCAATACATTGCCTGGAAACCAGGTGGCGCTACGGGGTTATAAAATTAAAAAAAAATATCAACTGCTTTTGTTCTGTATTTGGAGCAGAATTTTACTAGCTAGTTGCCATGGAGAGCTGGTCTTTTTTTTCTGTTTTATTTTAATTTTGTTGTGGTTGCCACATGAGTGTCCAATCTCTATAGAATTGGATGCCTGAAGTTGGGGCCCGGACATTTATGTTAGACTTTATTGAAGATACAACATGCCCTCCAAACAGTTTCCTGAGGCCACAAAGTGGTTTGTGTGGTGGATGGTATCTTCCCACTTACCTGTCTCCACTGAATTCAGCCCAAGGACATCTACCTTTGCCCAGCAGGTGGAATCAAAGCCAGTCACATGCTGGAACCCTGGAACTTTTTCTTCCCTGCAGCTCTCCCAGAATAGAAGCACCCTGCCTGCTATTTTTGGGTCCAGCAGTTTCTAGGTCCAAACCTACCGACTTGACACTGTATAAGTTTGCTACTCTGCTCAGGCCCTCCCTAACATGGCTCCAGTGAGCTTCCAGGCTAAAGGCCTGTAAAATGCCTTCTCTGTCTCCAGCCCTTTATGAAAGAGCCAGTTTCTGTATGCCCCTTGGGGACCAATAAGACTCACATCCTACTTGTTTCTCCCCATTTCCCTCAACCAAAGGAAGAGACCCTCCCAGAGTTCAGTTTGTTTTCCAGTCCACCACCATAGAGTGGGGGAGACACTATTCTGAGGGATGGATCCCTCAGGGATTCTTTATGTAGGCTTTGTTTCTGGATCACTGGAACTCCTCATACCTGATTTTTGTGTAGGTTTTTCTCCACTACTGTTCTTGATTCCTGGAGTTCTATGCTGTTTCACTGTTCCCTTGAACTGATGTTTCTGGGCTGGACAACATAATGGGAGACAACTAGAATTCCCTTCCCCTGATCTTACCAAGAGCAGCTGGTGAGGAGATGTCTCTGGTCCACCATCTTGGAGTAAACTCCTCATCTTATTCTGTTTGATTATTTGCCTTGTTCATATTGATTGATGGGATATTTTATACAGTCTGTATGGCTCTTGTCTTAAATATTACTATTTGGGGATGCAACCAACTAAATAATAAAACTGAATTTCCCTTTGACAGTTGAAAACCAATCAAATTCTTTTTTCTAACCCTGAAGAAATAATCATGTGGTTTTTGCAAATTACGTCACATTAGTTGTCTTAATTGATTATCAGGTATTAAACCAAACTTTCATTAGCAAGATAAGTCCAACTAGGTCATGTGCATAAACATTGTATATGTTGTTGGATTCAGTTCCATAGTATTTTTAATTTTCTTTAATTTTGAGGGTCTGTATTTATGGGAAATAATTATATACAGTTTTTATTTATTATGGTGGTTATAACTTATTTCATTACCAGGTTAATAGTAGTTTCATAGAATGAGTTGAAAAGTTGTAACTCCTCTTCCTATTTTGGCAAATGTTTGTAAAGAATAAAACTTATTTAAAAATATTTGATAGTGCATTTTATTTTATATGTTTAATATATTGATAATTAGAGTATTTTAAATAATGAACTCAGAAAAAAATTATTTAAGATACAATTGAAACTTAAAAGTATAAGTATGTTTAGGAAGATAATTAAGAGATTATATATATTAGAAAATTACATAAATAAAAATACCCAACATCTTAGATATTGAATATACAAAGGTTATAATTAAAAAATACATTAAAATGTGGTATATAAAGAAGCATCATAAATGTAGAATTAAAAGACAAAACATTAAAAATAGAAGAGAAAACATATAATGTAATGACAAACCCATAAAAGCCATCATCCAAACAATGAGAATTTTACAAATAATAGAAATAATTTTTTAAATAATAAAGATAAGTAAGGAGTTTCTCTCTCTCTTTCTCTCTGTATTTCTCATCTCATACATACACACCACACACATCAAAGTTTTGTGCAACTGAAAGACTTTAATTCCAGATTAAAAAGGTCCAATATTCAAGTACAGTAACCAAAACAGTGAAAGAAAAAGACTACAATAATTTTACTATTACTGTATATTTAGATAGAGATGACTCTATACACTTCCAGATTAGGGATAGCAAAATGCATTTTTACAGAGACTCATATGAGAGTGAAATTATATTTCTCAAGATAACACTAAAAGAAAAATAAAACATAACAAATCTTCTAAATTAAGGAGAAAATTCTTTCTAATCTAAATTTCTATGTTATACCATTTGAGTGTGATGGTAGATCTAAACAAGTTTCAGGTTTTCAGGTTCTCAGGAAATGAACACTTCTTTAGAAAGCAGATAAATAATATGGTATGTTCCTCCAAAACAGAAAGGAAATAAAGTTGATATCAAATTTTCTACAGAAAAAAGATTATTACTGAAAGTATTCAAAAGAAGTTCCTAAGATACTGATAAAGGCATGTCATATGGTAATATCTATGGAGCAAATTTAAAAATTTAACAAATAAGGCCGGGTGTGGTGGCTCACACCTGTAATCCTAGCACTCTGGGAGGCCAAGTTGGGTGGATTGCCTGAGCTCATAGTTTCCAGACCAGCCTGAGCAACAGCGAGACCCCATATCTAAAAATAGCTGGGCATTGGGGCAGATGCCTGTAGTCCCAGCTACTTGGGAGGCTGAGGCAAGAGGGTCAATTGAGCCCAAAAGTCTGAGGTTGCTGTGAGCTATGAAGCCGTGGCACTCTACCAAGGGTGACAGAGTGAGACTCTGTCTCAAAAAAAAAAAAAAAAGATTTAACAGATAAAGTAAAGCATAAATGCATTGAACTCAAAGAGAAATATTTCTTGGGAATAATGTATAATATTATTATGCAATAATATATTAAAACATATAATAAAATATATTACATACAATGACATGTTATAATACAAAGTATGATTATATTTTTTCTATACTGAAAATAATTTTAATATTATGTTTAGTGCTTGAGGATAATTAATTATTAGCATATAAAACAAAGTAAAAATAAAAGAGAGAGCAAGAAAAGAAATTAGAATTCCAACAAAAGTAGAAAATCTTAAGAAAAACCCTCTACTTATGGTATAGTATATGATTATTAAACTCATAATGTAATAAATTACAAATATTGACTGAACTTTAAATTATTAAGTGTTGTAAGAGAATTGATAGATGTAGATGACTGAACATCATGCTTACAGTTGCATGTAGAGGATTGAATATTATGTTTACTATAACAGTCACCAATCTCAGAACTCATCTGAGGAATTACTGAGAACAAGACCTTCTCCTGGCAAGCCTGGAAATCCCTTATAACTTGGAGGCAAGCCACCAAGTAACTCAGTAATCCCCGAGGAGCAAAGATAGGTCCTCTGGTAGTAAGGATGATGTTATACATTAAGCATTTTATGGTAATTCCTTGAAGGATTAGTGGAGAAAATTGCAAGTTGTCTTTTTGAAGATTATTTACTTGAGTACATGCCATCTTTGGGGATCATTTCCTTGAGCACATACCCTATTGCCACCCTTTGTTTTACTCCTCAATAAAAGACCACTGGGAAAATTGTTCAGGTCTCTCCTACACCTTTGGTGACCCTCACCTGTTGCAGCTTGTACTGTCAATCCGTGTCCTGACTGATTCTTTCGTTCAGCCACAACAGGTAGAGGAAAATCTGTGGTTGCATATCATGAGTTTTATTGTTACATGCACACTTGTATTTGAAAGTAGAAAATTAGTAAATAATACCTAAAATGATTAACCAGTAATTCTTCTTCAAGCCAAAATAATGTATCACTGACACATTTATCCTCTTGTATGAAACAGACAAAAATAGAATAAAATTAAATGAATTAATGACTTTCAGGACAATTAACATCCAGTAAAAGACAGTGAGTGATCACTGACTAAAAGAAACCACACTAGGTGAGCCTCTTGATTTACCCAGGTTACCATATTGAGTTTTAGGCTAAAACACATGGAAAGAAAAACTATATACAGCTCAGAATATTGAACTTAAGTGACAGAGATGAATGACTGGAAATAACAGGGCAGCATGAGTAAGTAAGACACAGTAACAGATTATAAAAGTTGCATGGGAAACTTTTTCCTCCATTCCTGCGATACTTTGCTCAGAAGAGGGGTACAAGTGAAACTCTCTAAGGGTAGAATCAGAATGTTTTAAAACTATAACTGAGAAAATGACATGAAGGCTGTGTTCATCAGTTTGATGGAAGTATTTCAGATTGCATGCGAAAACCCCACACTGTACTCCAGAAGTGCATTAATGTACATAGTTACCATTCAATAAAATTTAAAAAAAAAAAGTTGCATGGGAAGTAAATTCTAGATATCTTAAGAATGTTGTTCTGTTATTTTTGCTTATAATTATTTTGGCTATTGGGGATCTTTTTGGTTTCATATTAATTTTAAAAGTTTTTTATTTCTAATTATGGGAAAATTATCTTGGTGTACTGACAAGGAGTGCATTTAATCTGTAGACTGCTTTAAGCAGTATGGTCATTGCAATAAAACTAATTCTTATGACCCCTGAATGTAGGATGAATTTCCATTTGTTTGTTTTCTACTATTTATTGCATTATTGTATTATAGTTTCCTGTGTAGAGATATTTCACATTTTTTGTTAAATGTATTCTTAGATGTTTAAATTTCAGGTTATTATTGGGGTATACATGTTTTGTTTACATAATTTGCTTTTTTAAGGTTAAAGTCTGAGTTAGAGTTGTGTCCATCACTCAGAAAGTGTACAACATACCGCTGCAATGTGCCTGTTAGGTGAGAATTTACCCATCCCTTTCTTCCCCTCCCCTATACTTAAATTTCATGGAGTTTTGCTTCCATATGAGCATATAGGGGTGGATAAGCTAGTTTCAAATTAGTATTGTATAAATGTGGTTTTTGTTTTTTCTATTCTTGCAATACTTTAATTAGGAGAAGGGTCCCCTATCCCGTCCATGTTTTCACAAAAGATCATAGATTTCCATCTTTTTATGAACAAATATCATTCCATGATATACATACACCACAAATGATTAATGTATTCATGTATTGAAGGTCATTTGGGTTGTGTTCACATGTTTGTGATTATAAATTGTGCTGCTATTAAAAAGTGCAAGTGTATTTATGATAAAATGTATTTGTACCTTTGGGTAAATACTTAGTAATCAAATTACAGAATAAAATGGTAAGGCTACTTTCAGTTCTTTGAGGAAACTCTGCACTATTATCCATAGAAAATGTACTAGTTTGCAGTCCCACCAACAGTTAATGAGTGTACATTTCTATTCTGAACCATGATAGCATCTGTTGCTTTGAGAATTTATTATTTGGGACATTATAACTGGGTTTATGTGGCATCTCATTGTGATTTTGATTTTCATTTCCTCAGTGAAAATTAGCATTTTTACATGTGTTTGTTGCTCATTAATCTATTTTTATTACAGAAGTTTCTGTTGATGTCTCTTCCCCATTTTTTTTCTTTTTTGTAAATTTTTGGCTGGGACTGGGTTTGAACCTGCCACCTCCAGCATATGCGGCTAGTGCCCTACTCCTTGAGCTACAGGCACCTCCCTCTTGCCCTATTTTTAATGTCTTTTTTTGGTTGCTGTTGATTTGCTTGAGGTCTGTGTAAGATTCTCGTTATCAACCCTTTGTAGAAACTATGGCATGCAAATATATTTTCCATTTATGTAGGATGTCTATTTGCTTTGTTGATAGTGTCTTTGGATGTGCAGAAATGTTTTAATGTGATCAGGTTCCATTTATTTATATTTATTGTTGTTGAGATTAAAATTGAAGTCTTCTTCATAAATTCTATCCCTAGGGAGTGTTTCCCACATTTTCTTCTAGGCTTTTTATAGTTTAATATCTTAGGTTTAAGTCTTTTATTCTTTATGAGTTAATTTTCTTGAGGGGTGGGAGGTACTGGTCCTGTTTCAGACTTTCACATGTGGCTATCCAGTTCTCCCAGCAGCACTTATTGATTAGAAATTCTTTCCTCCAGGGTATGCTTTTCTTTGCTTTGTCAAAGATGAGATGGCAAGATGAGGGTGAGTACTTCTCTAGATTCTCTTTTCTGTTCCATAGGTCTAGGTCTCTACTTCTGTGCCAAAAATATACTGTTTTGTTCACTGTAACCTTAATATAGCCTGAAGTCTGGTAACGTGCTGCCTTCAGATTTGATTTTATTTCATAGAAGTGCCTTAGCTACTCAGGGTCTTTTCTGATCCCATATGAAGTGTAGACCCATGTTTCAAGATGTGCAAAATATGGTATTGGTATTTTAATGGGAATGGTATTGAATCTGTAAATCACTTTCAGTAGTATAATCATTTTAACAATGTCGATTCTGCCAATCCATTAGTGTGATACTTTTTCCCATCTGTTTACATCCTCTGCTTTTCCTTTTTTTCAGTATTTTGCAGTTAAGGATCTTAAAATCCTTTGTTTTTTTTTTCTTTTGAGACGGAGCCTCAAGCTATCCCCCTGGGTAGAGTGCTATGGCATCACAGCTCATAGCAACCTCCAACTCCTGGGCTCAAGCGAGTCTCCTGACTCTGCCTCCCAAGTATCTGGGACCACAGGCACGCCCGGCCATTTTTTGGTTGCAGCCATCATTGTTGTTTGGCGAGCCCGAGCTGGAGATTCGAACCCACCACCTTAAGTGTACGTGGCTGGCGCCTTAGCCGATTGGGCCACAGGCACTGAGCCATTAAAATCCTTTGTTAAACATGCTCTGTGCCATTTTAAGTTCTTTGATGCTACAGTGAAACATACTGTGTCTTTGATTTGATTCTCAGCTTGGCATATACAAAAGCTACTGATTCATGTACATTGATTTTATATCCTGAAATGTTGCTGAATTTATTTACCATTGTAGGAGGCAGTCTATGGATTGAGTGTTTGGGGGTTTCTAGGTATAAAATCATATCAGCAAAGAGTGATATTTTTAACTTTTTTTCTCCCCACTTAGATACACTTGATGTCCTTCTTATGTCTGATTGCTGTGGCTTGAAGTTCCATCAATATGCTGAGTAGCAGTGGAGAGAGGTGGGTTGACATCATTGTCTGGTTCCAGTTCTAACTGAGAATATTTTTTATTTTTCTCTGTTCAATGTGATCTCAGCTGTGGGTTTGTCATAGTTGGGTTCTATCAAGTGTAGGAATGTTCTATCTATGCCAGTTTTCCTAAGTGTTCTTATTGAAGAAGGGTGCTGAATTTTATCAAATGTTTTTCTACATCTATTGAGAGGATCACATGGCCTTTGGTTTTGCTTCTGTTCATGTGGTGAATCATGTTTATAGATTTGCAAATGTTGAACCAGCCTTCTATCCTTGGGATGAAGCACATATAGTTGTAATGAATTATTTTTAACTTGCAGCTGAATTATGATTGCTAAGATTTTATTTAATATTTTTGCATCTATATTTATTAATTATATTGGCCTATAATTTTCTTTTTTTGTTGTCCTTTCTTGGATTTCATATTAGGGTGATATTTGCTTTATAGAAGGAGTTGAGGAGGGTTTCTACATTCTCAATATTATAGAATAGATCCTGCTTTATAGGTACAAGATCTTCTTTGATCATTTGGTAGAATTATGGTGTGACACCTTCTGCTCTGGACTTCTTTATGTTGGAAGAATTTTGTTGCTTCTCTCATGACTCACACAGCTGAGGAGACATAGACCCTACTTTCATGCAAGTAGAAATTTATTACACCTGCAAGGAGTCATTGCCTTAGGAGGCAAGCAACCTTGAATGACAGATCAAATGGGTCTGTATACTCTATTTCTGCCTCATAGCAAACAGGCAGAGGTGCAGAAGCTGAATCATTGTGTTTAGCCTTGGGTGGGGGGGGGGATTGCATAGTACAAGGGGGAGGAAGGGGTATGTCAAGCCTCTCCTCCCTACCCAATTTCTTATCTCAAATTTCTCCTTGAAGTTCTTCCCCCTCCCTATGCACTCCCTCATCTTCAGGCCTCTTCTCAGAGTTCTCCTCATCCTTGAGGGGACTGGGACTAATGGATTCAAAGGAAATTTCTTTTTTTAAGGGTAGGGGGCTTGGCTATCACATTCTCCATTCATTTTAATGGGAAATCAAATCCTTGATTTATCTGAGTTTACTTTTCCCTGTGTGATATTACCTTTTTTTAAAAAAAAGTTCACTTAAAAGTCCAATTAAGAAAAGTTCCTCAAGGAGTTTCCTCAGGCTTTAGCCATGCGTTGACCAGTCAGCTTTCAGTATGTGGCTAGAGCAGGGCATGTTAGGTGTGTTTACCTTTACTTTTCAAGGGGCAATGAAGCTCTATTCAGCCAGCTGTGATGATTCCAGGTGAGGATTCTTCTCATTTTTCACTGCCGTGCAAACAGGATGACGGTGTAAAGTTATTTTATCTTGGTTTTGGGTGGAATGGGTTCTGACCTTGGACCTAGACTTGGTCTCTTTGATCTTTCAGAGAGAAAGAATGTACAGGCACAAAAGACTAGATGGAACATAGTTAATTACTTAAGTGGAGATCTTTTACTACTCTTTGTAGAATTTTTGTCTATTTAATTTAGTCTTTTTCAATTATTTTAGAAGTCCCTACTAAATTGCAAAGGGTTGACAAGGGCTCTTTTGAACAATACCAGTGGCAAAGGCCTGTATTTAATTAAGTTTGCTTTCTGGCAGAGTTTATGGATTCTTGTTTTTATGGCCTTGTTTATGTACTTTACTCTATCCAAGTTTTGAGGTCTACATGTTACATATAGTTTCCAGGTGATACCTAAAACTTTGGCTATTGTTTGTATTATTTTTGCTATGAAGGCTAGTCCATTGTCAAATTTAAACCAGAATGGTAACTTAAATCATGGCACGATTTTTCTGGGCAACACTTAGACATAGCAGATAATATTTAATACTGTACATATTTTTTCAGTATAGTTAACAGGTGACTTTGGTTGGGTCTTAAAGCTTCAGGATAAATATAATTATTGTATATAATTCTGTATGTTTTCCTTATTCCCTTTTAACAGACCAGTTTAGTAAAACAATTATGTTTCATTTTATCAGTTGATAGTATAGCAAAGCTGAGATTTAATACTGGTGGGCTATAGTCTCTTTTTTTGGAACTATTTTTCTCTCTCTGATTTTATTTTTCACTAAAGAGAAATTACAGTAGAATTAACTTAGTTGTCAAAAAAAACTGTATTTCCAGTATATTGGGTTTAATTATTTGTATAAAGCATAGTAAGAATAATTAATTTTTCGTCATACAGGCTCTCCTTTAAAATTGGCCTTGCTGGAATTTTTTATAAGGAATTTTTAGGCCTGACTTTCTTAAAAGCTTTCTTGAGTCCAGGTTTTATCTGTGCCATCTGTGTCATGGTGCCATCAGATATCTCTATGCACTGGGTCAATTTCACTTCTCTTGAAGTTCTTAAGCACATTTTGATTTCTGGACCTGTCCTAAAGTGATCTTCCTTATTTACCATGGATCAGGAAACATTATTGATGAGCATCTGGCCAGTTTTTTCCACAGGGCTTTTCACTGGCCTTATAAAGTCAACTTTAATTCTTTAATGCAGTCTGGACATCTCTGGAAATGTTATTCCAGCCAAAGCCTTGGTAAAATAACTAGTGTCTTCATCATGTCCTATAGAATAAAACAGATTCGTATTGAACTTATGCAAATAACTATATTATTAGAAATTAAGAATACTTACAAATGGCTTTTAAACTCCAGAAAAATCAAAGACAGAGAAAAATACATGTTTCAAATTCTGCTCATAAGTACACACATTGCTTGAAAAGCTATAAATAGCCCAAAAGATAGAAAATGGTTTTCTTAACTTCTAGAAAATAGAACATAAGCAGAATTAACACTATTTCAAACAAAAAGTTATGACAAATTAGCTCAGTTCCATGTAACTGATTTTTGTTCTGTTTGAAGCTAGGTTAGCAATACTCATAGACATATTAATTTTACAATGAAAGTTCTAAAAATTTGTTTTTAGTCTGAAGTTATTTGACTAAAGACAATCAGGAATTTGAATTGAAAGAACCTATTGGCCTCTTTTAATATTTTTTCTTTTTTGAGATTAATTGAAATTATTACCAACAATATGTTAGGATCGACCAATGTCTTATATGTTAAGATAGACTAATGCTTTATAATATTTAAATATACATATAAACATAATTTACATAAAATTAATTGTTATTTTATATTCGGCAATGTTTCCTATACATTTTTAATGAATCAAATAAGTTTAATTTTTTTTTTTAGGTTCAGAACCTGTTAGTCTCAGTGCATGTGGCCTGTGCCCTAACCACTATATTAAAAGTACCAAGTCTCAAGTTTAGAATTTTGATTTTGGAAGGTTTGTCAAATGTCAAAGGCTTAAAACATTTGTTCAAACAGAATTACAAGTCAAAAGATTTTAAAGGAAATACATAGTCAACTGGATAACATGTAAATTTCTTTACAAAATCTTTTTTATAAGCTTTATTCTACCTGCATAGACAATCTACAAACATTGTAAATCCCTTTTAACTTTTTCCCTATCTTTTACTTTCTTAAACAACCATTCTGCTTCAGGACAAATTTATCACACAAGATTTCTTTTTACACAATGCCATTTTTCTTTTTGCCTAATTTCCTTTATTTTCAAAAACTCACTTTTCATAAAACATGATCACAGTTAACTATTCATTTATCAAACTGATAATTGGAAGGTTTAAAAGGCAAGAATCTTTTTCTTTGACAAAGACTCAGTTTTTCTAATAACTAAATCATTACATTTTACAAATGAGAGACATGTTATGAAATATAATATTGATACAGGATTTTTTTAATCAGGGCTAGACAGGGAATCCTTATTTTTCAGGAGCATATGAGCTTAGACATTAGATTTTCATTTCTAGGTACAAATATATTGTAGGCTATACCCTTTGAGCTCTAGCAAGGTTACGAATAAAGCAGTTCCATTTTGGAGGGTTCCATTCTGAGTAAGGGGTACACATCCTAATTTTTTCCCAAAATAAAACTGCAAAGACTTAATAACCTTGTCCAAGGTGAGAGGTTATATTTATTCATTTGTTAGAACACCTATTCAGTTTGTAAAGTTATTTCTTTGTCTACTAAGTTTTGGCTTAAATATCTCTCAGGGCTGATTGTTTATTTTTAGACAAAGGACACATGCAGGAAACTTCCAACCTGGGTCTTCTTCTCACTTCCAGAGGCTGTTTATTTTGGGGACTTTTTGTTGATATGGACATGGTCCTATAAAGCACGAGATTTACACTCTCTCTCTCAGAATTTCAATGGCCAGTCAGAGCTTACTGGAGTGCTTGAACTGCAACACTTTTCAAGGCATGGCAACTCTGTTAATAGTTCTGGCATTTTTCACTCTTTCTGCATGTTTCTTAGTTTAACAAAATCTCATTTTATTACTGATATGTGGCCTGTGAGCTCAATTTTTAAATTTTTGAGACTAAATATTCACTGAAGAAATTTTAGTAATAAAACTACAACATCTGGAACATTTACCCTTTACTTCATAGGTGGAGTTACAATAGTAGGTTTATTGTCAGAGCCTACTCTTTACCTGCATATTCATTCCTCTAGTGTTGAGTTGCTGCTGTTACAGAGAATTACCATAGGACCTCCCCATCACTCTGCTGATGTCCTCATCTCTGTGTAATCAGCATGGGAGGGCACTTAAGTAATGGCATTAGTCAGGGTGTTGTGGGGCACTTCTATCAGGGAACAAGAATGTTACAGGAAAACAGTGAATTAAAATAGACATACACTTATATTAACAATATAGAGGAAGGAATTTTTGTTGCTGTTTCAAAAACTCAGGTGTCTCTAGGCATAAAGTGCTGAGTTCTAGGGTACTCTATTTTAAATTCTCTCATACCTCCCCTTTTTTCTTTTCTTCTTCAGTTCAATCTTAGCTATTTAATTATAATTACAGATGTGAGAAACCAGAGTGGTGCTGTTAGTTACAGAGTTCTCTTTTTTTTTTCCTCAAGGTTAATTTAGTTTAGTGTAGTTTGTTCTTATCTTTAGAGGAGTTCCTTGCAGCTGCCTGCTGATTTTTTAAAATTATTAAGAAGTATATTTTTCCAAGCACTCACACACATACTAATTTATTTCTTAATCTGGGCAGCTTCAATTTTTCACCTTAATTGCCATTTAAGACAGAACTAGTGGGAAAACAGAAGGGGTAAGTCACTGGGATCTTTATACAGTTCAAGAGTGTTTTTACTTCCTGCAATAGACACCTTCTTAAACCAGGAAAAGGAGAGGACCTCATGTTGAGGACTAGTAGTTCTGATAGAAGAATCTTTTCTAAGTGACAGAAGAAGGAAGGGCCCAAAGTTCAGTGATGATGGGGTACCAAATATCTAGGGAGACACAGAAGAATTAGAAATAGCTGGGAAAAATTCTCTGGGTGTGGACAGAAGTATGAACAAAGTTACCAAAAAGAGGTAAAAACAAGTTAAGGTTACACACTCCCTGGTGGACGGTTTAGAGAAGCAGCGCTACCAAGCCCCATACCAATAAAAAGGATGAAGTGACTAATGATTGTCAGGCCAAAGGCGCATCAGGCAGTGAGGGGTGTAGGACACATAAAAACAAGTAGGTAAATAAAGCAATTTCAGAAGGAGCAAAGTTTTAAAGGGTCCTTTGGAAGGAAAGATCTGCAATCCACTCACAAATGTTTTAGACCTGTTTGTTTCAGGCCAAGACCTGTCTTCCAGTAAACACTGAATAAATGACCCAACATGAACAATATCTAATAGTTTACACTTACTCTCATACTCTTGTATTCCCAGAACCAGAACCAAAACACATTCTTATACAGTTTTAATAAGCCTGTGAGTGATCTAACACCCTGAGGGTTGATTGGACCCCCACTTTCATTTTAATGGTGTTTCTGGGTGTTGACACACATTTATGGGAGTCACTGACAGGTTGGTAGGGCTGAAGTTCCCCACCAGTTGGGTCATTCTACCAAGACATGTCTCCAAGAGCTTTTGACAGGATAATGGCATGCCACCCCTGGGTTCCTGTTTAAAATTTCTGTGTTTTTTTTGCCTTTCTTTAACACAATAACTAAAAAAAATGACATGAAGGCTATGTTAACCAGTTTGATAAAAATATTTCAAATAGTATATGAAAACACCATACTGTACCCCATGATTATATTAATGTACACAGCTATGATTTAATAAAAAAAAAATTTCAATGACAACCCCCCAAAAAAAGACAAATGAATTTAACAGATTGTTACACATCTTCACAATAATCCATAATAAATAAACATCACAAAAGTACCATTAATGGTTAACTAATGTCTGCAGACAATAGCCAAAAATAGATGTGAAAATGGTTTACCTCTGGAGGCAGACTGATAGCTGAATTTAGGAGTGATTATCAGATTGTCTCTCGAGGACTCCAGAACATCTCCAGGGGTCCTCAGCTGTCTCCAGCTATTCCCTTGGGACAAGGGTGGGAGACTGCTCTTGAGCCTCCTCTCGCAATCTATGAAGGCAAGGGGGGACTGGGAGTTCAGAATGTTAGTGAGGTTTGTTCAAATTTTCTGCCTGGGAGAGAATGTTTAGAGTCTTTCAGGATTCCTCTAGGGAAATATACCCCACTTCCTATAGCTCTCACTCGTGGGGTGAGACAATAGGTCCCCAGTTCATGGCTCACCTGTAGAAAATCTGAAGAAATTGGCTTTCTTGGAGTAGCAGCCTGCATCAGCAGGGGTGACCTGCAGATATCACTCTTCTCTCTCAGTTTGGCTTCCAGTCTTCAGCTTAATTGGGTATTTTCCCGACTTTATCCTTCCTTCTGGATGGGCGCTTCTGTCGGAGGCTGACTCTAGTCTGTCATCTTGCCCCTCCGTCCAAATAACCAATATTAAATCATAATTAAATGAAATTGATAACAAAAATGCTTTATGAGATTAATAAAAAAGTTTATTCTTTAGAAAGATAAACAAATTTGATAAGCCTTTGGCCAGATTAACCAGAAACAGAAAAGTAAGGTCTGTAATAAGCTCAATTAAAAATGAAAAATGGTAAATAATAACAGATACTATAGAAATACTAAATATCATCGCTGAATACTCCAAAACCTCCAATGAACAGAAATTAGAAAATGTGAAGGAAATGGACAAATTCCTGGCATCACACTACCTTCCTAGACTTAACCAGGAAGAAAAAGAACTACTATTAATCAATATCAAGCACAGAAATTGAAGTGTGATAACCAAGTCCCCTACACTTAAAAAAGAAATTTCTTTTGAATCTATTATTCCCAGCCCCCTGAAGGGTGAGGAGAACTCTGAGAAGAGTCCTGAAGATAAGGGAGTGAGGAGGGAGGGGAAAGAACTTCCAGGAGAAACTTGAGATAAGAAATTGCTTAGGGAGGAGAGGCTTGACATACCCCTGCCCCCTGCCCAAGGTCAAACTCAATGATTAGGCTTCTGTACCTCTGCCTGCTTGCTATGATGCAGAAATAGGGTAGAAAGACCCATTTGATCTGTCATTCGAGGTCACTTGCCTCCTAAGGCAATGACCCACTACAAGTGTAATAAATTTCTATTTGCATAAAAGTAGGGTCCATGTCTCCTTCTCGGCTGTGTGAGTCATAAGATTTGGAGGCCCCAGAGAGATTATTGGATACCTGCCTGGGCCCAGTCCTAGCCAACAGCTTTAGGGGAAGGCCTCAGAGGTCCCCTCTGCCTTATAGTTCTCTTGGATGCTGGATTTAAGGCACAGGTTTTTAAATTTTCCAATTCAAAAAGTTCTATTTTGTTTTGTTTGGGTGACAGTCTTTGGCATGGTTTTGACTGGCTTCTGTTCTGTACCATATCTCTAGAGAGTCCGAGGGAAAGGCAGGCTGAACGCTGGGGTCCCAAGGGACCATATCTCTAGAGAGTTTGGGAGAGAGGCAAGCTGGATACAGATGTAAGACCAGGGTCCCAAGGGAATAGCTGGAGACAGCCGAGGCAAAGGAGAGATGTCTCCTTGATAGGTTTAGGTACCGGTTTAGGTACAGGTTTGGGTTGTCGGCATTAGCAGTCTTTTAGATTGTTTGAATTTGTTTTTTAAGTCTCTTGTATGTTCTATGTTTTATTTGAGTAAGTAAGTGAAAGAGTTTGGATGTGACTTCACAGCTCTGTGCCTGACTGATTTTTGTCTGTCTGTCTCTTCTGTTTTGTTCATTTGTTTCTCTTTGTTTTATTGACTTGTCTTTCTGTAATAGAGCAAGGACCATCTGGTAAGCCCTTGTTTCCTGTGTCAAACTTGTTTAACTGTTTGTATCCGTTTAGATAATTTTTCTGGTTTCAATTGTCATACCAAGAACAGTGATGAGAAAGTGAAACCACTTGTCAGTTTCCCTTTCTCAAATCTCTGGTATGTCAAGTTTTCTTCTTTCAACTCACAGAGGGTGAATCCCTGGAAGGTCCCTGTTCCCTGTGTTCATCCCCTTTCCTATCTTGGTAAAATCGTGTAAAATTTGATTTTCCTCCTCCAATAAATATCCACAGGAGGTGGGCTGTCTTAATTTCTTGTATTTCTCCACAGCTAAGACTCTACCAGAGTCACTGATCCACTAAGATCAGACAAGAACCATATAACACAAGACAGAACCACCTAAACCCACCACATCAAGCAGCTTTCCTCAGCCTCAGACTGTAATATTATACGAGTCTTTTGTAAAGCTATAGGGAAAAAGCTGCAGCCATCAGTCTCAGATTCTTGACAAAGGGCTAGTTATCCACAACCCTACAAACTACAAATCAAATTCACCTTATCTGCCCATCTAGCAAATGGTGAACAATAAACATGGTGAGGAAACTGTGGAAAAACTCTGGCAACATAAATAATCAGAGTAAATCAACTCCCTCAAGGAACAATATGATAGATACACCACAAGATCCCATTCATAAGCAAATGACTGAGATGTCAGAAATTGAGTTCAGAGTCTGGATAGCAAACAAGATGAACAGAATGGAGAAAAAGAGGCAATTATAATTTCAAGAAATTATTCAAAAGATGTGTCAAGAACTCAATGATTTCAAAGATAAAATGACCAAACATTTTGACACTTTGAGGCAAGAGTTTGCAGCCCTAAAAGATATGAAAAATATGGTAGAAAATCTCAGAATGGGGCAGGCAGAAGGAAGGATCTCTGACATTGTAGAAAAAGCATTTGAACAAGCCCAAGTGCTCAAAAATGAAGAGAAATGGAGAGCAAAAATGGATCACTCAGAGAGCTCTGGGATAATTTGAAGAAAACAATTGTTCGCTTTATAAGAATCACTGAAGGAGATGAAGTTGCTTCAGAAAACACAGAGGCTCCTCTTCATGAAATTATGAAAGAGAACTTTCCAAACATGCCAAGAGATTCTGAAATTCAGATAACAGACAGTTTCAGAACCCCAGAATGACTCAACCCAAAAAAGACATGTCCCAGACACATCATAATTAAACTCACTAAAGTTAATACAAAAGAGAAATTTTTGAAAGCAGTAAGATGTAAGAAAACCATAACCTACAAGGGGAAGAGTATTAGGATGACTGCAGATCTCTCGGCTGAAACGTTTCAAGCTAGAAGAGGATGGTCATCAACTTTTAATCCCCTAAAACAAAATAACTTTCAACCCAGGATCCTGTATCCAGCTAAACTGAGTTTCATCTATGATGGAGAAATTAAATACTTTAATGATATTCATATGCTGAAGAAATTTGCCATAACTAAACCAGCTCTGCAGTAAATTCTCAAACCTATCCTCCATAATGATGAGTGCAATCCTCCACCACAAAAGTAAACCCACTCAGAAACTTTTGAACACATTCCAACTTCTGCAGTGTCAAAAAGATTAAAAATGTCTACTGGACTTTGAAGCAACTCAATGCCCAAAATTTTAACAGGTTTAACAATAATTTCAATCAATGTGAATGGCTTAAATTGTCCTCTAAAGAGGCACAGATTGGCTGATTGGGTACAGAAACTCAGACTGGACATCTGCTACATTTTTTTTTTTTTTTAGTTGAATGGTAACTATGTACATTAATGCACTTCTTGGGTAGAGTGTGGTTTTTTCACACACAATCCAAAATACTGCCATCAAACTAGTTAACATAGCCTTCATGTCATTTCTTAGTTATTGTGTTAAAACGTTCATATTCTACTCTTAGAAAGATTCACTTGTACCCTTGTAAGATAAACCACAGAAGTGATCCCTCCAATCCTCCTCCATCCACCCATTCCTCCCTCCC
>CAUYQV010064441.1:0-20228 GCA_963574575.1 Galagoides demidoff
TGCCAATTAAAAAATAAGAAAATAATAAAACAGAATACCATGTAGTTATTAAAAGTAGTGGCATGGATCTCAACTTTTTTCCCTTTGTAATTATTCTGGGTACGTAATAGTTGTATAGGATTTATGTGTGATGTTTTAATATAGGCATACAATGGGAATTAATCAAATCAGAGTAATTGGGGTATCTATCACCTGAGACATTTATCATTTCCTTGCATTAGGAACTTTCCATTTCTACTCTTTTAGTTATTTTAAAGTGTACTCTAACTTACTGTGGATGGATCTCAATTTTTAAGAGCAAATGGGCCATAATATATTGTTAACTAATTAGAAGGGCTTTGGTACAGTTTGTACACTATTGTCTTTATGGAAGGGAGCCATATATGTGTGTGCAGGTGCTCAAGGGAAAAAGTCTGGAAGGATATATGTGTTGATGACTGTGAGAATTAGTATGCTTTTTACTTGATTAGATATATCTTTCCAATATGATGTGAAATGTTACCATATCTATTCTTTTAAGAATTAGAGAGAAAGAAATTATTTCCACTTTAGAAAATAAAACAAAACCAAAAAAATCTCACACTCATTAGTGACCACTGCACAGACCCCAGCCTTCTTGCTCTCATCCCTCGCTCAACTTCCCCTGCAACCATATCTGACAAACCCAATGTGGCTGAGCTCGATAAATTCAATTAAGTTGAAATTGAAGACAGAAATACAAGAAAAAAATCCACTGCCTTCCAAAGAAATGATCTAACAGGAGAAGCAAGCAGGCAAGTCATAATGAGGCTAGTGCTGCCAATATGCACTGTGCATTCCACAGCATCACCTTCCTACTTTACTTCTTTTAGCTGTTTAACTTTGTAAATTGCATCAAGTTTAAGTGACTGTGCTGCCCCTTTCACATCAAAGTATGGAGAACTACTGACAACAAAGGCCATGCCTGCCTCTACCATCTGCCTGTCTGGCTGGCAGGGAAGAAAAAGACCTAGCAGGTTGATGAAGGAAGAAGTAGGGTAGGATGACAGTGAACTCTAGAGTAAAACCAGGCTGGCCCAAGGTTTCTCACTGGCTATAAAATGCAGTTCAATGAGTACCACATTATTTTGTTCAAATGATTTAATTATTGTAATGTACAATTTTTTAATATGCAAATAAGAAGTTTTAAAACCTGGAAAAAAATTCCATATGTTAAAGGCAAAATGAATTTTTTTTTGTAATTGGGGCCATTATTTGTTCTGATATAGACTAATATGTATAATGATTGCTTTCAATTTTTAAAGAAGAAAGACAGTTTTCTAACAAAGCCAGAGTTTGTATATTAATGGTTACTACAGGATCCATTGTCTCATTTAGGTAGTAACAGCTAAATAGTTAAATCATCAAAGTGGAATGAACCTCAATAGTTGACTAGCTTCTACATTCAATTTTTAACTTTATTCTCTTTTTAACCTCCTTAAATCTAATTGGCAACACTGGTTCTTAGGATTGGCTAGAGTCAAAATGGGAGGTAATCTATAAAAACCCTCACAAGACTTCTTTTTAGTCTATACCAGGCCAACTTAATACAGCACATTTCAAATGCTTCTGGGAGAAAGTAAACAAAATTCTGAGATGTACTAGACCAATGAGAAGACAAGAGTTTAGAAAAAAGGACTAGGAAAAGCAAAGTTTGAAGAATTTTTGTACCCATAGCCAATGTTTAATAAATATAAATAAAAGGAGTGGATTTTGATATTACATTGAAAGAAATTACATTATCATGTCAAATTGGTCGAAAAGGAAATGGACTGTATAATTGTGTTGAAACAAATGACTAATCACATGGAAAAGGTATAGATTATAACTTCAGACCTGAATCAAAACAAGTTATATAGGAATGAAGTGTTTAAAACAAAAAATGAAACTAGAAATGTACTAAAGAAAGTAATTCACAATGACCTTAAAGTTAGAATTATGTAGCAAAAATTGATAGGCTCATATATATTTAAAATATACACAGGGTAGACATAAATTCTGTATGCAATTTAAAATAGTTTAACATAGTAAATTACACATGAACTTTAAAAATATGTTTGCCTTTACATTCTAAATCTCTATTGTCAAAAATACCAATTATGTGTTGTGAAAATAGTTGTAATATATATGACAAAAGGTTGATAATGTTAACTTTAAAAGACATTTTTTAAGTCAATGAAAAACATTGAAAACCCCAATATAAGAATGGAATAAGGTTATAAATACATAGCTCACAGGAGGGGAATTACAGTGGCCACTAAGCATAAAAATAATTTTCAACTTTATCAGTAACTAAAGAGAAGAACATTAAGGCCACACCGACGTCGTGTTTTGGACCTATCACCATGGCAAAAACTGGTCCTTACTTTCTGAAGGACAGTTCGTCAATATACACAAGTCTTTAAATTGCACATATGCTGCTGTGGTTTGAATGCGTGTTAACTTGAAAATTCATGTTGAAACTTATTCCTCAATGTGTTAGGCATGGTGGTATACACCTGTGATCCTAGCTACTCAATGGAGAGGGAAAGCAGAAGGATTGCTTGAGCCTAAAGAGTTAGAGACCAGCCTGGGCAATATAGCAAGACCCTAACTCAAAAAAAGGGGGGGAAAAAGGAGAAATTTAATCCTCATGTAACAGTGTTAAGAGCCATAACCTTTAAAAAAAGCCCTCCTGAAAGGGGCCAGGTGTCTTTATAGAAGGGCTTGATGGAAGTTATTTTCCTCTTTTTTGCCTTTCCCTTCTATTCTCCATGTGAGGACACAGCCTTTCTCTTCTCCTGAGGATGCAGCAACAAGACATCATCTTGGAACCAGAGACCTGGCTCTCCCGAGGGATCATACCTATTGGTCCTTTGATCTTGGATGTCTTAGCCACCAAAACTTTGAGAAATAAATTTTTGGGTTTTTTATAAATTACCTAATTTAGGGTATTCTATTACAGCAGCACAAATGGACACATCCCAATTTATCCAGAAATTTTACTTTGGAGAATTTATTCTCAAAAAATTATATCACAGATTTATGTACAAGGACAGTCATCATACCACTATCTAAACTAGGGAAAACAAATTATTTGTCTGAGAGATTAAGAAATATATTTGTTAGCTAGAATACTAAAGTCTCTGAAAATCAAATTATACAATATATATTGACTTGATATATATATATACATATACATGTACATTTATACTCAAGTGTATATATTTATACACAGTGTTTTTATGCATACAATTATTTTAAATATATCAAAAAGATAAATGTTAACAGCATGGCATTAAAGAAATTTTTTCATATTTTGTGGGTATACATGTGGTTTAGTTTTCTGAATTCACTCATGTTACTCCTATAATTAAAGACCATACAGTCAACTTTTTGGCAGGAAAGTGCCAGGTAAAGGCAAATAACCATAATGGTTGTAGGATAATTTAATCTCCCACCTTACATGCACTCTTTTAATAAAAACTAGGAATTTGGGCAAAAGAAGTTTTATGAAGTACTGTAAGCTTTGTCAGAAGCTTAAGCTGCCTTGGATAAGCAGGCAAACCAGAACCTGCAGAACAGGAAAAACTTTCTGCATGGAACTCTGATTGCACTGTTGTTCACCCAAGCAGGTTGGGTTAATAGCCCTCTGTGCAGAGGAACAATTCCAAGGTTATGTGTGTGATGAATCATTTTTCACCACATCTCACAGTGGGTGGCTTCCAAGACTGCAAGAAAAACAGAACTGTGAAGCTTAATTTCCTATAACTAAAGTAAGTACTTGTAAGAATAAATCACCCCCTTGCTCCATCTATTGAACTTTATAGAAATAAAAGTTCAGAATGCATGGTTGCTTAAGATATAATGTAGTTGTTTTTAAGTAGCTATGTTAGTTTTTTAGTTTTGGTGTTTTCATTTAAGGTTGGAACCAAAATAGAGAATGTTAATTATAGATTATTGATTAATATGGTGTACGTGACTTACTGATTATAAAAAGCTTTTGGAAATAAAGATGATTGCTACTTGCCATCCCATGAGCAGTAGTCTGTTTCAAGCTTTCATACTATTTTAGGCGCAGACTTACACCTGGGGCGACGCTCTCTCTCCGTTCTCTTACAGAACTTTCTCCCAACAATGGTTATCATCAAAAATATAAAAATAGCAATGATACGAGTTGCTAGCAGAACAATTATTGTAGGAAAATGCTTTAGGCTTACAAAGAAGGGTGAGAGAGGATTTAAGTATTGCCATTTAAAGTGGATTTCAAATGGTGGGGCTCAAAAGGGTAGGGTGCCGGCCCCATATGCCAGAGGTGGCAGGTTCAAACCCAGCCCCGGCCAAAAAAATAGAACAGAATCAAATGGAGCAAAAGCTCTCTGCTGACTGAGAAGAACCCCATGCCCTCTTCTAAGAGGAAAAAATTCACTTCCTAGGTTTTAGAGTAACTGACTGCTTGTGGTTTGTGAAAGGAGGTATGCTTTAGGTAGATGGAGAAAGCTAGGAACGCCTAGGCTGAGTGGGAGAAGAGGTAAGATGTGCAGTGTAACAGACATGGAGAAGACTGGCTGGCGGCGGGTATCTGGAAAAAGAAAGTGTAACTCAGACAAAAGGGAGAGAGAAAAAATGCCTATCTTACTTCCTCCTTCAGTCTCAATTCAGAAACCTCCCCACCCCGGTGTTCTTCCTCTTCTAGAGTACCCCTAATTTCAGTTTAAAAAAAAAAATGCCATCCACAGGCTGCTGAAACTGGAACCTGGGGCTTGACTCTTCTCTTCCTTTATCTACCCATATCCAATCAATACTTACTGATTCTTCATCCAAACTGTACTCAAATCCATCTACATCTCCCTATTCTCAGTGACTACACTAGTCCAACTCATACCATCTCAACCATTAAAACAGCCCCTGAACATTTTTTCTGACTGCTACACAATTACCTGAGTAGATTCTATAAATGTAAATCTATCTGGTGACATGGCTTCCCAGACCTTTCCTTTAGGATAAAGTTCAACTCCTTACCAGAGTTTACTGGGCTCTTTGCATCTTTGCGATCTGGTCTTGCCTCTTACCCTTGCCCTGTTCCTACTCAAGCCATGGCCAGCCATACTCAAGTGGTTTAGTCCTCAGAATGCACAGAGCTCTGGTATAGGGAAAACACTCTTCTTTCCAGTGAACTCTTTCTCATCGTTTGAAACACAGCTTAAATACTTTCCCCTCAGGAAAGCCCCCCTTCACTCCTGATTGAGATAGATGCCCATGTTATTTAGTGTCCTCTATTTCCCCTTCTGTTACAAATATCACAATCTGTTCATCTTCCTCTCTCACATTGGATCACCTTGATAGTGATTATGTTTCTCCTGTTGATCAAAGTGTCCCCAAGAGCCAACAAAAGGGCTGGCACATAACAGATACTAAATAAATATACCTTGAATTGAATTCCCTGGGCTTCTTTATTTACATAGTTGACATAGATGCCAACACTGCCTAGCAGAAGTGGTATGTTGTGTGATTGTGTGTTTCTATCTGCTGGGCAGAAAGGTAATAGAGTTAAGATATGCTAAAGATCCCTAATAGCTTGTAAAACCAGCAATGCCATTCAAGAATCATGAGCTTTCACTGGGACTAAGTATTAATAAAAGGCTGAGTAGAATTTTAATGGCATAGATGAAAAAAAAAAAAAAACATGTCACCTGCCAAGGTTGACAACTTAAAACCAAGTAGAATAGTTATCTTTTTTTAAAGAGTAAACCATTTAAATTTTATGCAAAAGGATTTTTAAAGACATAGAATTAAAATAATCTTCCCCCTCCCCACTTCCAATGAAGATTGCCTTACAGTTCAGGGTCTTTCCTTCGTGTATAGCTAAGGGATGAGTCACTCACATGGTGCCAGTTCTCAGTGAGAAAAGAGCATCTCTAGGTATAGTTTTCTTCCTTTCTCTAAAAAGCCAGTTACAATAGAATTTCCATCATTGACCGCCTCCCTACTTGACCACCTCCTTAATTTTCATAGACCGGACATGCACCACATGTGTGTTTCAGTACAGTAGGCCTAGTTCCTTTTGCTAACCACGTCCATATGTTGACCAATTTGTGACAGTCCCTTAGGTGGTTGCCTTACAAAAGTTTTACTATTCTTAGGTAATCTAGAAAGGCATGGTCTTCCCTGCTGCTCACTGCTATCTGGAAAATCCTAGTATAAACACTGTTTCCAACTGAAACCATCAGGTTGAACTTACCCTCTACTGCAGATTATTTCTAGGGCTTCCAAGTTCCCATGGTAGGCTGCCAGGAGGGTGGGGGTCATACCATCTTCATCAGAAAGATTTAGATCTCGCTTGGTAGCCTCTTTCAGAAGTTCCAGGTAGCTATCACTAGCAGCTTGGTGGTAGCGAGTAGACATTTTTTTTCCCCTGCTTACCACAGCTTGGCCAGATACCTTGCTTCACACAGAGAAGGATATTGACTAGGCAGCCTCCGTATTAAAGCAGGTTAATCAGTGACAAGGAAGAGTGTCACTAAGGGCAAAGCTCATTCCACCCTCCTTTCATGGAAGACAGCCAGACAGGTACAAGGCAATGAACCTGGACCTTTTCTCTCTGGAATGGCCTTGACATTGACTATTAATATCTACTATATTCATTTTGAGTGTTTTGAGGCACATTTAACTTTTACTATGTCCATTAACAAGTCTTGAATGTAATATTGGTCATCAAGGCACAGAATGTAGGAAATAATTTCCCCAAAAGTCAGAACTAGTTTAGTTCACTGAGAGGCATTAAAAAAATAATAATAACTTTGAGATATAATTTGTATACCACTCAATTTACCCATTTTAAGTATACATTCACAGAGTTGTGCATCTATTATTATTTTCCTATTTCAGGATATTTCTAGCACCTCCGAAAAAACCTTTCATGCTCCCCTTCTCACTCCCAACCCCAGGAAATCACAAATTTGCTATTAGATAGATTTGTTTTTTATGAGCACTTCATGTTGATGGGATCATACTATATATAGTCTTTTGTGTTTAGCTTTTTTCAGCCCACATAATTTTTGAGTTTTATACATGTTGTAGCACATAATAATTTCTCTGTTCCTTTTTATTGCTGAATATTCCACTGTACTAATATATCAAATGTTCTTTATCCATTCAATGGTTGATGAACATTGGAATTGCTTCCGTTTTTGGCAATTATAAATAAAGCTGCTACGAACATTCACATATAAGTTTCTGTGTAAACATATTTTTATGTCTCTTGGGTACATACCAAGGAATGGAGTTGCTGAGTTATATGGCAATTTATATTTAACTTTAAGAAATTGCTGGGTGGTGCCTATGGCTCAGGGAGTAGGGCATTGGCCCCATATGCTAAAGGTGGAGGGTTCAAGCCCTGGCCCCAGCCAAACTGCAGGAAAAAAAAAAAAAAGAAAAGAAATTGCTAAACTGTTTTCCAAAGTGGCTATACCATTTCACATTCCTGCCAACAATGTATGAGGGTTCTAATTTCTCCACATCCTTACTAGCCCTTGTTAATATCTGATTTTTTTCTTTATGGCCATCCTAGTGGTTTTAAGATGGCGTTATTATAGTTTTAATTTGTATTTCTCTAGTGATAAATGATACTGAGCACCTCTTCCTCTGCTTATCAACTATTCCTGCATCTTTTGTTCAAATCTTTTATCCTTTTTATTGGTTTGTCTTTTTTATAAGAAAAATTCTTTATATATTCTGTACATAAGTCCAGATAACAAACAAAATATGTTATCAAACATATTTTGAATGAAATGAAACAACATATCAAAATGTATAGGGGGCAGTTAAAACAGAGATTTGAGAGAAATTTGTAGGTTTTTAATGCATATATTAGATTTTTTAAATATCCAAATAAATAAAACACCACCTTAATAAAGGGAGAAAAAGCATACAGAAACCAGGGTAAATAAAGAAGACAATGTAGAAGCAAAAAAAAAATCCTAATTTATCTGAATCAAAAAAAAAAATAAAATAAATGGACCAAATTCATCATTTAGAAGACTCAGCCATGTCTTGTTTACAATAGACACATCTAAAGTATAAAACTGGAGACAGAGCAAGAAATGGAAAAGTTATATTAAGCAAATATTAGTAAAAATGGGGGGTAGGTATATGTAGTCACTGACTTAGGACAGTTTGACTTACCATTTTTCGACTTTATAATAGTGTGAAAATGAATGAATTCAGTGTAATCCTTGGCTTACAGTGGTATTCATATATTTTCAACTTACAATGGGTTTATCTAGACATAACCCCATTGTAGGTTGAGGAGCACCAATAAAAAATGAACAATAAAATCAGGCAAAATACTATAGTTTGGGCAAAAAAATATCGCTAGGAATAAAGAGAGAATACAAAATGACAAAAGGAACAATTAATCAAGAAAATATTATAGTCCTAAATTTATATTAATATATACCTAATAACATAGCCCCAAAGGAAAAAAAAAAAGAACAAATCCACAATCATAGTGGGAAATTTTAACACACCCTCTGAATGTTATTATCAGAGTAAAGATTAGCATAGATATAAAGACGAACACAATTAACAGCTTGACCTAATAGTCACATAGAACTCTGCACCCAATAGAAAATGCACGTTGTTTTCAAACACACAGAGGATATTTGTAGAAGCTGACCACTGAATAGAACCAGCACAGCTCTCAACAAATACCAGATAAAAGGGTTAATAGAAACCATGTTGTCTGAAGATAACTGCAAGAAAATTAGAAACCATAACCCTTATACAACAGATTAGCTGTACATATATTCTTTTGTGGTATATATTTTATAACACTTTCATCAAATACATTGATAATGTCTTTTTCTCTCTCTAATCCACCACATCTTCCCATACCATTACAAAGTCTTTTAGATAACATTTCTCTAACTTAGTGTGAGGAAAGTCTATTTTTGAAGTCTCTGTTTATTCCTCTCATCTTTTTGTCCAAGTCTTTATCCCAAGATAAATTATTTGCTCAGCTCATCTGCAGCTTCCTCATTGTCATAATTAGCTCCAAAGGTCACTATGTGTTCCTTTTTCTGGTTTCTGTGTGAACAGCAATAGAAGCTGTAGAAACAGCCTGAAGGGTAACATTATTTGGCTATTTAAAAAAGAAGAAAGGTTTTATCTCACAGAAAGTGACTTAGCCAAACACAATTGTGGATACTTTGAAAAAGGTAAGGTTGTTCCTCAGTTCATTTTTACATGAACAACTTTAATTTAGACATAAGTGCATTCACTTATGCACACTGAATAGAAAAATATACATTGAACAGGAAAGAGGGCTTCTTAAAGATTGATTACTGGTAGTAGAATCCTAAGACTTCATCCAAAGAGTTTGCTTTCAGAAGAAGATGACAATGACGATGAGGAAGAGAACGATGAGGATGAGGATGGAGGGAAAGGATAAGGAAGACAGAGCAATTACAGAGAGACAAAGAAGGACTGGAGATGAAAGACAAGGAAGAGAAAGAAAAGCTTCTAGACGCCAGCAATAATTACAGCTTGGACTCTCCTGTGGAATGCTAAAACATCTGAACTTTTGTTTGAGAGCTATAGATTAGTTTCATAAAAGGGCTGTGTACATTGGATACTTTTTATTCCATTCCTGAGATACTTAGCTAAGAAGAACATTTTCCAGTTCCATCCATGTAAACATGAAGGAGGTAAAGTCTCCGTTTTTCTTTAGGGCTGCATAGTATTCCATGGTGTACATATAACACAGTTTATTGATCCATTCATTGATTGATGGACACTTGGGCTTCTTCCATGATCTGGCCACACTTCTTTCACTCAGATGTGAGTGTCTTCTCTCTTAGGGTTCTCCAGGTGTGTGAAATGGATTTTCTGTTTTCTGGTGGCCTGCACTCTTCTTTCACTAAGGTGTGACTTCCTTCTCTCTGAGGATGCCCCAGGTGTGTTTGGAATTAAGTTTCTGTTTCCTGGGGGCATGTACACTTCTATACTCAGATGTGAGTGCCTTCTCTCTGAAGATGCTCCAGGTGTGTGTGAAATTGAGTTTCTGTTTCCTAGTGGCCTGCTTTCTTCTTTCACTCAGGTGTGAGTGCATTCTCTATGAAGATACTCCAGGTGTGTGAAATTGAGTTTCTGTTTCTTGGTGGTCTGCAGTCTTCCTTCAATCAGGTGTGATTGCCTTCTCTCTGAAGATGCTCCAGGTGTGTGTGGAATTGAGTATCTGTTTCCTGGGGGCATGCACACTTCTTTCACTAAGTTGTGAGTGCCTTCTCTCTAAAGATGCTCCAGGTGTATGAAATTGAGTTTCTGTTCCCAGGTGGCCTGCACTCTTCTTTCACTCAGTTGTGAGTGCCTTCTCTCTGAAGATTCTCCTGGTGTGTTTGGAATTTATTTTCCATTTCTTGGGGACGTGCACACTTCTTTCACTCAGGGGTGAGTGCCTTCACTCTGAAGATGCTCCAGGTGTGTGAAATTGACTTTTGTTTCCTGGTGCTCTGCACTCTTCTTTTACTCACATGTGAGTCCCTTCTCTCTGAATATGCTCCAGGTGTGTGTGGAATTCAGTTTCTGTTTTCTGAAGGTCTGCATACTTCTTTCACTCAGGTATGAGTGCCTTCTCTCTGATGATGCTCCAGGTGTGTGAAATTGAGTTTCTGTTTCCTCATGGCCTGCACTCTTCTTTCACTCAGGTGTGAATGCCTTCTCTCTGAACATGCTCCAGTTTTCTGGAATTGTGTCTCTTTCCTGGTAGCCTGCACTCTTCTTTCACTCAGTGGTGATTGCTTTCTCTCTGAAGATGCTCCAGGTGTGTGCAGAAATTTGTTTCTGTTTCCTAGGGCGTGCACACTTCTTTCTTTCAGGTGTGAGTGTCTTTTCTCTGAAGATGCTCCAGGTGTGTGAAATTGAGTTTCTGTTTTCTGGTAGCCTGCCCTCTTCTTTCACTTAGGTGTGATTGCCAAATATCTGAAGATGCTCGAGGTGTGTGTGGAATTTAGTTTCTGTTTCCTGGGGGCGGGCACACTGCTTTTACTCAGGTGTGAATGCCTTCTCTCTGAAGATGCTACAGGGGTGTGAATTTGAGTTTCTTTCCCCTGGTGTCCTGCACTCTTCTTTCATTCAGTTGTGAGATCCTTCTCTCTGAAGAAGCTCAATGTTTGTAGGGAAATTCGTTTCTGATTTCTGTAGGCGTGTATACTTCTTTCACTCAGGTGTGAGTGCCTTCTCCATGAAGATGCTCCAGGTCTGTGTGGAATTTAGTTTCTGTTTCCTGGTGGACTGCACTCTTCTTTCACTCAGCTGTAAGTGCCTTCTCTCTGAAGATCCTCCAGTTTTGTGCAATTGTGTTTCTGTTTCATGGTACACTGCATTCTTCTTTCACTCAGATGTGATTGTCTTCTCTCTGAATATGCTCCAGGTCTGTGTGGAATTTAGTTTCTGCTTCCTGGGTGCGTGCATACTTCTATCACTTAAGTGCAAGTGCCTTCTCTCTGAAGATGCTCCAGATGTGTGAAATTGAGTTTCTGTTTTCTGGTGGCCTGCACTCTTCTTTCACACAGGTGTGAGTGCCCTTTCTCCACATGGTCCAGGTGTGTGGAATTGAGTTTCTGTTTCCTGGTGACAGGCACTCTTCTTTCACTCAGGTGTTAGTGTCTTCTCTCTGAAGGTATTCCAGGTATGTGGAATTGTGTTTCTCTTTCCTTGTGGCCTGCACTGTTCTTACACTCAGGTGTGAGTGCCTTCTCTCTGAAGATGCTGCAGGTGTGTGGAATTGAGTTTCTGTTTCTTGGTGGCCTGTGCTCTTCAGGCACTCATGTGTGATTTCCTTCTCTCTGAAGATGCTCCAGGTGTGTGAAATTCAGTTTCCCTTTCCTGGTGGCCTGCACCAGGAGCTCAGTTGTGAGTGCCTTCTCTCTCAATATGCTCCAGTTCTGTTGAATTATGTTTCTATTTTTTTCGTGGTGTGCTCTTTTCTTTCACTCCAGTGTGAGTGCCTTCTCTCTGAAGATACTCCACGTGTGTAAAATTGAGTTTCTATATCTTGGTGGCATTCACTCTTCTTTCACTCAGGTGTGAGTGCTTTCTCTCTGAAGATGCTCCAGGTGTATAGAATAAACTTTCTGTTTCCTGGGGGCTTGAACACTTCTTTCACTCAGGAATGTGTGCCTTTTCTCTGAAGATGCTCCAGGTCTGTGGAATTGAGTTTCTGTTTTTTGTTGGCCTGCAATTTACTTTCACTACAGTGTGAGTGCCTTCTCTCTGAAGATGCTCCGGGTATATAGAATTGTGTTTTTATTTCTTGGTGGTGTGCACTCTTCTGTCACTCAGGTGTGAGTTCCTTCTCTTTGAAGATGCTCTAGGTATGTGGGAATGAGTTTCAATTTCTTGGTGGCCTGCACTCTTCTTTCAATCACGTGTGGCCGCCTTCTCTCTGAAGATGCTACAGATGTGCAGAATTGAGTTTCTATTTCTTGGTGGTGTTCAATATTCTTTCACACAGGTGTGAGTGCCCTTTCTCCAGGTACCCCAGGTGTGTGGAATTGAGTTTTTGTTTTCTGGTGACAAGCACTCTTCTTCCACTCAGGTGTCATTGTCTTCTCCTTGAAAATGCTCCAGGTGTGTGGAATTGTGTTTCTCTTTCCTGGTGGACTGCATGGTTCTTTCACTCAGGTCTGAGTGCCTTCTCTTTGAAGATGCTCCATGTGTGTGGAATTGATTTTTTGTTTCTTGGTGGCCTGTGCTGTTCTTGCACTTAGATGTGATTTCCTTCTCTCTGAAGATGCTTCAGGCATATGAAATTCAGTTTCTCTTTCCTGATGACCTGTACTGTGTTCTTAAATTCGGGTGTGAGTGCCTTCTCTCTGAAGATGTTCCAGTTGTGTCAAATTGTGTTTCTATTTTTTCATGGTGTGCACTCTTCTTTCACTCCAGTGGGACTGCCTTCTCTCTGAAGATGCTCCAGGTGTGTAGAATTCAGTTTCTGTATCTTGGTGGCATTCACTCTTCTTTCACTCAGGTCTGAGTGCTTTCTCTCTGAAGATGCTCCAGGTGTATAGTATTGACTTCCTGTTTCCTGGGGGCCTGAACACTTCTTTCACTCAGGAGTGAGTGCCTTTTCTCTGAAGATGCTCCAGGTGTGTGGAATTGAGTTTCTGTTCCCTGGTCGCCTGCACTCTTCTTTTACTCCAGACTGATTGCCTGCTCTCTGAAAATGCTCCAGGTGTGTAGAATTGACTTTCTGTTTCCTGGTGGCCTGCAATTTTCTTTCACTGCAGTGTGAGTGCCTTCTCTCAGAAGATGCTCCACGTGTTTGGAATTGAGTTTCTCTTTCCTGGTGGCCTGCACTCTTTTGTGATTCAGGTGTGAGTGCCTTCTCTCCAAAAATGCTACAGGAGTGTGTAATTGAGTTTCTGTTTCTTGGTAACCTGCACACTGTTCTTTCACTCAGGTGTGACTGCCTTCTCTCTGAAGATGTTCCAGGTGTGTGGAATTGAGTTTCTGTTTCCTGGTAGCCTGCACATTGTTCTTTCACTCAGGTGTGAGTATCTTCTCTCTGAAGATGCTCCAGGTGTGTGGAATGGAGTTTCTGTTTCCTGGTGGCCTGCACACTCTTCATTCACTCAGGTGTGAGTGCCTTCTCTCTTAAGATGCTCTTGGTGTGTTGAATTGAGTTTCTGTTTCCTGTTGACCTGCACACTGTTCTTTCACTCATGTCTGAGTGTCTTCTCGATGAAGATGTTCGAGGTGTGTGGAATTGAGTTTCTGTTTCCTGATGTTCTTCACTCTTCATTCACTCAGGTGTGAGTGCTTTCTCTCTGATGATGCTATAGGTGTGTGAAATTGAGTTTCTGTTTCATTCTGGCCTGCACTCTTCTTTCACTCAGAAGTGAATGCCTTCTCTCTGGAGATGCTCCCAGTGTGTGGAATTAAGTTTCTGTTTCCTGGTGACCTGCATTCTTTTTTCAGTCAGGTGTGAGTGCCTTTTCTCTGAAGATACTCCAGGTGTGTAGAATTGAATTTGTGATTCCTCGGGTGGCCTGCACACTGTTCTTACGCTCATTTGTGAGTGCCTTCCCTTTGAAGATGCTCCGGGTGTGTAGAATTGTGTTTCTATTTCTTGGTGGTGTGCACTCTTCTGTCACTCAGGTGTGAGTTCCTTCTCTCTGAAGATGCTCCAGGTATATGGGAATGAGTTTCACTTTCTTGGTGGCCTGCACTCTTCTTTCACTCAGGTGTGGATGCCTTCTCTTTGTATTTCCAGGCAGTCTCCCATCCAAGTACTAACTACGCCAGACCTTGCTTAGCTTTACAAGATCAGATGAGATCGGGAGTGTTCAGGGTAGTATGGCCGTACACAACAGGCCGCACTCCTGGTTGCCTCAAGAGGGACAGCTGTGTGACTGACTGGGCCCCCATCCTGCCCTTCTGGCTACTGGCGGGGTGCAAGTCGCCCAGGGGATGACAGTGGGAAGTCCTGGAGCCCCACCTACTCTAGGAAGAGTGGGGCCAAGCAGGACACTTCATGGCTTCCTTTCAAGAATTGGATGACCTGCTGCACCTGAAAAAGGTTACTGTCCCACCTTCACTCCAAGCCCAGAAGTGCCTATGAAACCCCAAACCCTCCTGGAGTGGGGGTCTGTGATCCTCAGTCCCGCGACAGAGCTGTGCATGCAGATTTCCACATCCCTGAAATCAGCTCCAGGGACTGCCCCCCCAACCATTCCTCAGTAGCCCCCTCCCTCAAGGGTCCCTTCTTGGATCCTGGAAGTGTCTAAGTCCCCCTTGCAGCCAGATCCAGCCCAGGGCACTCTGACTTCTTCTGCAGCTGTTCCTCCTCCTGGACCCTGAGGTCAGTCCCCCAGACCTCAGAAAGCAAGCTCTGGGTCCCGAGCTTACCTTGGCCAGGCTCCTTCCAAGCCCCTGTATACCTAGACCTCTGCCCTACCCCCAGCAATTCAATCACTGCAGCCCCCAGCCCTCCTCTCCATCCCAACGGCAGGCCTGCCTCACTCACAACCTCCAGGCCATTTCTTAACCCCTGCCCCTCCTTTCCTCTTGCTCTCCCATCTTCTAAGATGTGCTGTGCAGTCCTAGTCGGGGAACACAATAACTGCTTCTGTTCCTCATCCTCATCCTTCTCCTTCTCCTGCCTGGCTCGCTTAGGGACTGTCCGGTCACTAGCGGATGCTACATCTAAATATACCTCTCTTTTGATATTTGGGAACAGAAACAAACAAGTTTCTTCACACTTAATATTTTGGAAGGAGAGGGCTCCCCATGCTGGATCCTAGAACTTGTCCTCAATTCTTTGGAGTAGCTGTGGAGTTTTCTCCTCATACCATCTCATCAGCGCCCTCTGCTGACTTGGGTCCCTCTCAGTTTGCCTGTATTCCACACTGAGCGACATTGGATCCTCAGCTACAGAGAGATCTTGATCATGTGAATGTTTCATCTGTGGGATGTGTGCATTTACATATTGCCAGATGTAGCCACAGTGCCCTCCCAGGTGCTACTGCGCCTGTGAGGCAGAGTGTGTGTCCGCATACTTGGGCCAAAGTGGTCATGATCAATATTGATTAGTAATCTCCTGGGTCTCCAATGGGTTTGCTTTCAATTTGCTTTGATGGATGAAGGCGAGCCTTTGTTATGTGTCCTTATGTGTTGGGTGCCCACCCCGTGGACGGGACTCAGGTCCTGCCCTCACCTGGTGGAGACCTGGTCTGCAGGCAGAGCCCAGCTGAGGTTCCCACCCCCACCCCAAGAGAGTCCCAAGCAGGGTGGGGCATGAGGGAGCAGGGGGTCTCTGGTGCAAGAGGTTCCCCTACCCAGGGAGGGGAGGCTGGTGGTGGTCAAGAGGAGGGCAAAGGTTGCCGGTCAGGGCAGGGAGCAGGTGGCCAGGTGTGGGTCAGATCTCGGGATGCAGAGTGTACTTAAAGGCAGAGAGGGTGACACTGCATTAAGGGAATCCTCTCCCGAGCAGGAAGGGAAGGAGCGAGATGGTGGCATGCCTGGCTCTCATGTTCCCTGGCAAAGGCCGCTGTGCCCCCCACCCTCAGCTCAGCTGCTGCTTGGCTTGCCATGTGGGATGTCAGTGACGCTTTGGGGGAACCCAGAGAGGGCTATGGAGAGTGCTAGAGGGCCAGCCTGGCCCCAGAGGGCTTTGCTACACCCTCCCCCACACCCCTGCCCGCCAAACTCCTTGGGTGTTCTGTGGATGGTCTGAGAAGGGGCCAGGGAGATGAGCTCCTGGAAGGGAGCAGAGGCTGCTGAGCCAGCCCACCCACCACCCCAGCATCGCTCAATCAATCTTGCTCACTACTGTGGCTTGGCCAGTGACCTTGGCTTGGGGGCGGAATCCACAGTCCCCGCCCCTGTAGCCAAGCTTCGGACAGTATGCAGAGTGGCCTCTTCCTGCCATGGAAATGGACCTCTCCTTGCTGGTCAGCTTCCACCAGGAGGAAGGGGCCTGGGCATTGGTGGTTCAGTCCTTTCCCCTGCTCCGTGGGCCTGGGGCAAGAAGCCTTTAGAACCATACTCATAGGCGGGGTCCATTTCCCCTAGACCACGCATGTTTAGGGCATGCTTACTGCATGCAATACCCTCTGCAAGAAGCTGGGGCACAGGAAGCCCACAGGAGGTCATCATTTAGCGAAGCAGGCGGGATCAACAGACAAAAGAGGCACAGGCTGACAAGTGAATCCTTTCAACTCTGTTGTTATTTTTAGGGAGAAGAAACCTTGAGGGAAGGATTAAAGGCGGGGATGGGGGAGAGCCACGGTGACCTGAGGAGAGGACAGGGAGGGCCTGGGGTGGCCCTGGGATAAAGAACTCCAGCTGCATGAGGAGGAGGAGGAAGGATCCAGCCCTAGCCTGTGAGGATGTGGAGGATGGTCTTTGCAGCAGTCCGATAGAAGAAGGGGAGGTAGGTGGTTGTGTCCCCACTGGGGTGCTCCTGGGCCTTCTGAGCTTGGCGCAGCAGCCACTGGACCTGCCGCCCAGGGGGTCTCTGGAGCAGAGACCACTCCCTGGCCTCTTCCAGTCTGGGCTCCAAGCGGTTGGGAAAGAACTTCTGGGAGAGACGGGCAGAGCTCTGATACCCCTGAGCAGCCCTCCCCTGCTCAAGCCCACCCAGCCCCCGGGCTCTACTCACCAACCTGCCGCTGTGTGCCCTGAGCCCTGAGTGAGTGCCTGGGCAGAGCTCTGTGAGGCCATGGGGAATCTTCCCTGCTGCTCAGTCCTCAGCTGCACCACCGGGCCCTGTGGTGGCAGCGGCCTGGCCTGGGGGAACAGGCGCTCTGGAGCCACTGCCTCCAGCTGGTGCTGAGCTGGGGCCATCTGTTGAGCCGGGCCCTGATGCCGCCATATTGGTTCCTGCAGCTGCCCTGGCAGCCAGACCGACTCTTTGTCGTCCTCGGGGAGAAGGTTCTCCATGTTGAATGTCGCTGCCTGCAGGGAAGATGGGCGTTATGCTTGTGGAGGGTATGTGCGTGGCTTGTAGGCGACACGGGGAAGCAGAGAAGAGCCCTGTTCACCGGGGCTGTCTCAGGGGTGCACTTGTGCGGTTCACTGGTGGCACAGTGTCCAGCCACTGGCTCCTGAAGAACGGGTGGAAGAATGAGGGCTTACCTTGGCTTGAGGGCTCTCCAGGTCTTCGGGATGCTCAGCTGGGCCTAGCGGCCTCACCATCCCCTGTCTCCTCTTTCTCTCAAGCTGCCACCTGTTCCACTACTCCTTCCACTCCTCCATCGTCGGGTGTGTGGGTCTTCGCTGGTCCCACCTCGTCCTCTTCCTTTCCCTCCTCCTCCTTGAGTCCCTCTGGGTGCAGCCAGAAGGGTCCTCAGAAAACCCTGCGGAGGGAGGCAGAGCGAGCCCATCTCCGTCACTGCGTGCCCCAAGCCAGCCCCTCTCAATGGAATGGCCAGCCATCCTGGCGGTCCCCCAGCCCTCCCAGGGTCTCCACTCTCGGTAAGAGCCATCCCACCTACCCTTCCCAGCGTCAGCCATTAGGCTGAGCTGGGCCTGCAGCTGATGGTTCCATTCCTTGGCCGTTTCCAGGAAGTCCTAAGGGGCCAGGAAGGAGCCTGAGAAGGCACAGAGGACGCCATGTCCTCCCACTCAGGGGCCAGCCCTTGGCCACACCGTCACCTTGGTCTGGCCCAGCTCCTGGTGCGACAGCTGGGCCACCTGGACAGCCTGAGCTTTCTCCTCCATGAGCTTCTCCAGGGTCTGTCTGCTCAGCACGAGCTCCCTGCGCAGGGACTCATTTTCCTGGGTTAGTCTGCCGTGGGCCCCTGAGGACTGATGTGAGTGGAGCAGAGATGAATCCCATTCCTGCAGCAGAATCTGTGTGGGATGACCCTGGACGTCAGGGCAGGTGGTGGCCTGCGTCCAGACTCTCAGCCCCTGACCAGGGCAGCGCAGTTCTGAGGAGCTCTGCTGCCTGCGCTCTCCAGATTCAGGCCTGATTCTCAGTCTGAGCCTGTGGCTCCAGACATCTTCTGAGGTCCCACAGGCCTGCTGGCAGGGGATGACCAGGAATGCTGACCCGCTGAGCTTGGTGAGGGCAGAGTGCTGAGGAGCTCAGGCCTGGTCAGGGAAGCCAGGTCTGGAGAGGAAGTGGCGCCCCTCTGTCCAGTGAAAAGAGCTGCCTGCGCTCCGGACCCTTCAGCCTTGGCCTCTGGAAACCCAAATCTACCTCCCTCCTCACAGCGAGTGCTGCAGAGCTTGGGGGCAAGTGAGGATGAGACGTTTGTCTCTGCAGCTCGGCCACAATAGCCTCCTTTCAACTTCTCTGAAGTGGAAGTAAAACGGATGCCCCAACATGACTGTGGGAAAATAGAGACCGCTGCCCGATTCGCCCTATGTCCCTGGCACGGGGAGAGGTCGAGGTCAAAGCCAGACCTCTCCCCCGGTACCTGACACTCTTTCCATCATCTGCCCATGTCCCCTAAAACCTCCTATTCCCAGGGGCCCGGCCAAACAAGACTCACGTTCTCAGGCGAGTAGCCGCCATCACCAGTGGTCTGGGAGCTGCTTTCGCCATGGCTTCCCTTCTTCTTGACGTAAGAAGAGGGCACCGTGTTGGAGTTGATACTGGGTGAGCTGTGGGCGGGACAAGCAGTAGTACTCATCAGAAGTGTAAGCCCTTCTGCCACGTTCAACTTGCCAGAAACCTTGTTGCTCTTTGGGTCTACTTGACCGCTTTTATGATACCCTTGTATCATGTCCACTGCCTGATCAAAGACATGGACAACCAGACAAGTGAGTGTGCTGGTCACTCAGTGGCTGAAACAGACCAATGACATAGCTCACAAAAGGCAAGAGTTGCCTCTAAATTCAGTGGCCTGACAGGAAGCTCCCAAATTTTGCTGGGACTCTGCCAGTGCCAGGGGGCAAAAACAAAGGGTTTGGAAAAGGAAGCCTCTTGTGGGTGGCAGAAGCTGGGCACCATGAGCTGTGGGGTCAGGCAGCGGGTCCCTCCCTTGCACGGGGGTGATCGCCGCACCCCAGCACAGATCGAGCTTTGATGTAGGTGTGTCCTAATGGCACAAGGGTGGTGAACCTGCATGCCTAGTGAATCTGGCAAGGTAACAGCAAGAGGACAAGCCAAGCATCATTTCAGAGAGAAGTCTACCAGAGTCACCACCTTACAAATCTGTGCAGATGTTATCCTTAAGTCTATGAATGTTGGCTTGGTGCCTGTGGCTCAAATGGCTCAGGTGCCAGCCACATACACCTGAGATGGTGCCTTCGAATCCAGCCTGGCCACCAAACAACAATGATGGCTGCAACCAAAAAATAGCCAGGCATTGTGACAGGCTCCTCTAGTCCCAGCTACTTGGGAAGTGGAAGCAGAAGAATCGCTTGAGTCCAGGTGTTGGAGGTTGCTATGAGCTGTGATGCCATGGCACTCTACCCAGGGCAACAGCTTGAGGCTCTGTCTCAAAAAAAAAAAAAAAGTATTGAAATGAAGTTTTATGGATTTATAAGTTAGGGTTATTAAATAGAATTTTTAGGAGCTGACTGTGGATGATTTACACAGAAATGTATTTATTGAAAAAATATTGGGTAAGGAAGAAGAACCAAGCTTATAACAGAGGCAGAAACAAAAGGAGGCTAGACACACAACCATTGCTAAAACCACTGCACAGAACAGCTCATGCTGGACCCATTGTTACCACTGAACCCTGGGTAGACAGATTGCTCCACCCACACTT
>CAUYQV010064442.1:0-61360 GCA_963574575.1 Galagoides demidoff
TGGAGGTTGCTGTGAGCTGTGACACTCTGGCACTCTACCTGGGGCGACATAGTGAGACGTCTCAAAGCAAACAAACAAACAACAACAACAACAAAATCTCTGTTCCAATCGTTTACTTAATTCGTCAGGAACATAAACCCATGTGTAGGTTGGTGTCTCCTTGGAAGATCTCTAGAGCAGCAGTTCTCAACCTGTGGGTCACAACCCCTTTTAACTGTATGAAAGGTTCCCAGCATTAGGAAGGTTGAGAATCACTGCTCTAGGGTGTCCTATTCTTTAATTCAGCTGGAGGTCTAAGCAGCATTTGTCTGTATCTAATGTTTAGTAGACCTTCTTCCAGAGATTGATTTACTTGATCTGGGCTACTTTAAAATCTTCCCAAGTTATTCTATTGCTCAGACAACATTAAGAACCACTGGATAGAGAGGAACAAGCAAGTTAACACATTGGTAGAGTCTATCACTTTATCTCAAAATGTGCAATCATTAAAAATGTGCATTTCACTTTGTCCAATTGTGGAAAAACATATGCATATATGTGTGTCTATGCATAGAAAAAAGACTGGAAGAATAAACACAGATTAGCAATAGTTTTCTTTTCGGGTGGAGTTACGGTTTACTATTTTCTTATTTTTCCATATTTTCCAAACATTTCTTCTCTGAACCTCAATTACTTTTGAAATCAGAAAGAAGGGACAATTTCTATTTGATTCTAATAACAGTAAGGAAGCATTTTATAAGTATCTGTTGTGTCCTCGACCTACAACGAAAGATATGAAGTATGTGTAAGATGTGGTCTCAGGGAGTTGGTAATCTAGTTTGCAATCTAGTTGAAGAGGCCCCGCCAAATTCCCACACACCTCTGTATCTATGAAATGAAACATGAAGGTCCTGGCACTGAGCGAATGTGTTTTATGCTGGATTGCCAACTACGAGAGGGCCAGAATCGTAGGGGCACCTAGCCTTGTACCTTATATTTGGTAGATCTCAGTAGTCACTTAGATATTTGTGGAATGAATGAGTACAGAGAGGAAAAAGATTACAATGAAACCACAGTGCAGAGAGTGAGATGAGAGGCCAGTCTTGATGACATGAGTAGGGTTGGTTTCAACGGCAGTCACTCTGCCTGCCACCTTAATACAGACCAGCTTAGACAAAGGCCTGACGGGTTCCAGAGGAGGAGGGACAGTTCGTGGATGGCCCAAATGCAAGAAGCCTTGTCTATCACAGTGATTGTGGCAAACAAAGGACTGGAACAGAGCTGTAGCCGAAGGGTGAGCCTGGCCAGAGAGCGATGGATGAAAAAGAGGTTTCAGTTATCTAGTAAATAAATGCCAGAGTCTGCGTTTCCTGCTTACAAGAGAGGCATCCCTTCTTCATAACACAGTTTGGGGAAATGAAAAATGCTTTACAGAATCTGGTTGTTTCTTTTAAACATATTGAATAGGAAGAGGAAGCTCATTAGCTCATTTTGCAAACATAGAGATTGGCTGGAAATATATAATTCTTGTTTGTTTCATGCAAGAAAATTTGGCACAAGGAGTCAAATATCTTTGCATGAGGCAGTCTCAAAAAAAATCTGGGAAGACTGTGATTTCTCACTGTCCGAGGGTTGTGCCATGAATCTAGCAGGGCCTGTGACACTCAGCCCAGAATGGGCTTCCAGAAACTCTGGCATTTTCTAGCTATCCTAAGAGCGCAATGGAATGTTTTAGGGGAAAGACGGAAATGTTTTTAAATGTCATCTGGGAATGATTTGCACTCGAGAGCCATAACACCTTCCCCCACACCTCCATCCCCATGTGGAGCCGTGACAACCTCTGCACAGCCCCTGTGGTTGTGTAGAGCTCAGGAAAACAAAGGTGGCAGGAAGACTCATCATGGGACCCTTTAGTCAGAAAGCCTCACTGGGCAGTCAGCTGCAGTGTTTAGAAACCCTCACCACCATGATATTCACTCTTTCTAGTTACCCTCAAAACACTTCCGAGCCGATTCTGAAATAGAAAGCACAGTTGATCCTAGCCCTGTTTCCCAAAAATGAAAAGCTAGACTTTGGTTGTCTTCAAGTGTTTTAAAAAGTAAATAGAATAATTCCAAATGCAACCAGAGTCCAAAAGTTATCCGAAAAGATGCTGACCCTACCCAGCACCTGAATCCATGCACAGCTGACGAAAAACTCAAATCATGTGTAACATTGGAGTTGTCCACGCCTCCTCCCCAAAGCATCTAGAGAAAGAATCAGTGACCCCAAAGCTGCCGGAGACTTGCAGAATGAATAAGCCGTGCTGTCATCCCTGTGAAGGATCAGCCTGGCGGACGCACTGTGCCCGGCCCTCAGCCGGACCTCATTAACCACTGTCAGCTTCACATCTGGTTTTGGCTTTGGAATTCCGAGGTGTCACCCCAGGGAGCAGCACTGGAATTTATCAGGCGCTCCTGGCTATCAGTTTGGTTTTTCCTAAACTAAACAGAGGAATCAATTCTTCTGGTTGCCTGGAAGCCCTGGAATTCCACAAGGTTTGGACCTGCAGCGGTTGCTGTGTGGGCTTACACAGCAGTCAGGGTGGCATTCTGAACACCCCTCTAAGCTGGCAGTGTCTGAGCGCTCATGGGAAGTGCCAGGAAAGCTCCCCCCAGACTAGCTCTGCTTCTGTGAAATCCTTGGGCAGAACATACAAAAAGGAAAAAGATAATAGCGGAGGGTCAGAGCTAAGACTATGCTATTTAGAGTCACAGCTGTCAACTTAGGGGGTGACTAGCTCATCAGGCTTGCCTGGAATTGAACAGTTTTAAAACTGAAAACCCTACATCTCCAGAACCCAGTCATCCTGGGCAAACGGAGCCCTTGGCCACGCTAGATGCAAACTGTGGGACTCAGGGCAAGTTAACCTGGTACTAAGTTTCCACATCTGCAAAATGGGGGTAACAGTCACACCTGCTTGATTAGGCGGCTATGAGGATTATGGTGAGTAAAGGGTGACAGTGCTCACACCCTGGCCATGCTAACAGTGTGTGTTAGTTATTACCACTCAGGCAAATTGACAGATAACACATGGACAACAAACTGTCCGATGGGACTGTGGCCCTCAGCTCTTTTGCTGCAATGTTGGATCATCTTGGATAAATTACTTAACCCCTTCGAGTCTCATTTTTCCTCATCTGTAAAATGGGGATAACGTAACCCAGTGGTTAGTTTGGTAGGCTAAGTCTCCGTGCTGTACCTGGTGACAAAGAGCAAGCACCAAAGAAATGACAGCTGGGGTGGTCACTATCAAGACCACAGTTACTGGCAGGAGAGAGAGTGTGCTCGTCCCCAGCCAGCGAGGGGTGAGAATGTCGCCTCCTCTGACAGCCTGTTCACCATGCACTGTGTCTGCACCGCGTCTGCGACTGTGAACGGCTGGACGGAGGGGCGCCCTCTGGAGGAGGGACAGCGCGTCTCGGCAGGCGCTGCTCTCCCCGGTAGCGCCTTTCCAGGCTTCTGCGCTTTGAAAGCTCAGCATCAGTTCTCAGAGCTAATTAGGCTATTTTAGGAGAGGAAGAATGGCAGGGAGACAGCAAGCGTGAGGGCATGTGGGGCCGCTGAGCTCAGAGCAGGCTCCCTGGCCATCGTGCTGTTCAGCTATTCCTCAGTAGCCAGTAGTGAACAATCTCTGCAGCAAAGATGTAAGGTTGTAAACAACTGCTGCTGACTGCCGTTGGCTTTCCTGGTCTCCTTTGTTGTAGTGGCCTCTCAATACTCAGCCACAGAGGCGTGGTCCACACTTCAGCTAAAGTTCTGTCTGCCTTGGGGTGGGGTTCAAATCCCAGACCCACCCTCCCCACTTCCCAGCAGTGTGTGACCTTCACAAAGTCCCTTAATCTTTCTATGCCTTGATTTTTCATAGCAGAGTGGGGATGAAATAGGACCTTCCTTCCTCAGAGGGATGATGTGAGGACTGAATGGGTTAATACAGCAGGTAGAACAGGGCCTGGTCCCCAGTCAGGGCGCGGGAAGTGTTGGCTGTAATTATGTTCCATTTATGGGTCAAGAGTTGGAAGAATTGAAAAGATACAGCCTCAGATTCGTACACACCAGCCCCATAACTAACAGGAAACAATAGGAAAAGGGAGCCATGAGCATGAGGTAGAAGGATATCCACTCCCTCCCTTCCTCCCACCCCAGCAAATAAAAATTGGCCCGTATGGAGACTGGCGTCTGTTTCTCCTGCCTGTCGGCAACTGGGATCTATCCCAAGGGAACATGTCAGCATCCTTGGTAAACCGAGGCCGGTGTGCTTGCTTGGGTCGGCACCAGACTGCTAACTGGGAGGATCCAGCAGGAGCACGTCACACCTCTCCCCACCGCACCCTCTAAGCGGAGAGGTGGGGATTTCAGCTGCTCATAACTGGGCCTGCATTTGCATGGCACTTTCCAGCTTGTTCTGAATTTTCCCTTTTTATGAGCATGTGAAACAAGTAGTTGGAGGAGCCGGGGACACTCTCCCTGGTGGTGTGGAGGCAGGAGAAAGGGGGTGAAGAGGACAGCAGTGTGTGGCCAGGGGGGCTGTGGGAAGCCCAGGGGCTCCCCAGGGTGAGGGTCTTAACTGACTGCTGGAAGGGGGGCTTGCCCCTCTAGTGACCTCCATTACTTATTAACTGATATTTATTTCACCCGTGACTACACAAAAATGCTAATTTTTGTAATGTATGGTTTCTGGTGGCTGTGTAATTCAATCCCAGGGAACATGGGTTTTATCTCAGAGGGGAAGAGAAAGGAATCCACACAAGGAAGAATGACTTTGCCTGATGTTTTTAGACCAAAGAGATAATTATTTATGAAGATACAGGTATGATAAGTGAATTTAGAAAGTAAGTATCCAATCTGAACTAAGAAAGGATCTAAAATGGCTTCTGTGCCGAGGAGTCATGTGAATGGAAGTTGTATTATCGTTCCTTGAATCTTTTCCAAGTAGCACAATCAGGACTTAATTAGCAAGGACAGGCCCTGCTCAAGGGGCGGTCAGGGAGCTCACGTGGCCCGTTTTGGAAGATGATGACTGATGCATTTATTTTTATCCAAACACAGTAAAGATTTCTAGTGCTTTGCCTTAAAGGGGTTATAAAGTGATTAGTTATCCTGTACTTCAACTGTGTAGCCTGCCTTCTCCCAAACAAACAAAAAATAGGATCAAGGCAGCCTGCAACTTTTAAAACATAGCTGGGCCGGCATACTTAAAAGTATAGACAGACTCATGGAAGGCGCAAGGAAAAGTCAGCTGCTCTCAGAATCTCTCAGTACTTTGACACACCCCGAGGACACTTCCGTCCCCAGGTGTTCTTTACACAGCGCTGAGGGTCTGCAAGACAAGCAGGATTGTTCTCCCAGGGAAGATGTCTATATTCTGATGCAGAGAAACAGTCATTTCAAAAGGAAAGAAAAATACAATATAGTTATCAAAGAGAGTGACTGGTGAGGTGGGGGTGGCAATCCACTGCAGATTGGTGGCCAGGGCATCTCTGGGAGGAGCTGACTTCAAGCCCTCAGTCCCTTTCATCCTTCCTGTATCCTCCTGTCCTCTCCTGCTTGGAATCATACGTGGCGAAGCCCACAGTCTCCTGCCCTGCAGGCATGGTATAGCCTCCCTGGACCCCAGAAGTCGGCAGATGAACTAGATGTCCGTTTTCTCTCCAGCGCCACTCCTGGTATTGCTCCTCTTCTTTGGTCTCACTTTACTCTGTCCTTTCCCCATCAGTGTCACTTGGAACAAAGTGTACATGGGGTTCATTATTCCGGGCCCTTGCCAGGAGCTTGCGTTTTTGGAGCTGTTGACCGTAGTGTTCACACCTAGTCTGCTAGACGAACATCACTCACTTTCCTAGACTCAACTCAGCGACTGCCCCAAGGAAGAGCAGAGGCCCCTGCCCTGGTCTCCCCAGCACTCAGCCCGTATCCCCATCTCTGATAACATGGCACGGCAGTTTTTCTGGTTTTATGTCAGTCTCCTCAACTGTGTAGTATTTTTCTTTGCATCCACAGTGTCTAATATTAAACCTTGATGTACAATAGTTATACTGGAACTGCTTATGGAGTTGGTGTTCCCTTCCAGGTGCTGGTAGGCACTTTGCACGCATCGTTAAACCTCATAAACTTTGTGCCCTTTTCACATATGCAAAAGGAGGCTCAAAGAAATGAAGGGACATGTCCGAAGTTACAGAGCTGGTAGGAGGGAGACGGATGGTGTTAGATTCACACCCAGATGTTGGTTAAAACTGAGAGCCTGTGCTTTTCCACACTGCTGTGCCATCTTGCTTAGGACGCCCTCTGTAAGTCTTCATGGAGTGGAAAATATTTATATCTAACAAAATATTTATACTCTAACAAAAACCTCACTGTAGCAGCAGAATCCATCATGGTGATTATTACTCCTATCACATGTGTGATAGTCGTTCAGCCCAGATCAAATAAAATTTACCAAAACTATTAGGGAGGTATGTGAAAAAAAAGGAAGATTAATTTTTTAAAAAGCGCCTCTCTCTCTCTCTCTTTCTTATTTTGATGGTGCTGAACTGGAGTGTAGGGAGTAAAAAGGAAGGTAGTTAGAGGCCTGAAGGAGGTGCAGGAGAGTGAACCAGGGGGGCTGGGCAAGGCTTGTTCCAGGCAGGGACCTCTCAACAGGCACGTGCTAGGCAAGTGTGAGGATGCACTGTGGCCGAGGGGACAGAGATGTGAGATCGGAATTAACAGCAGGCAGGAAATGCTGGACCTTGCAGACCATCACAAGGCCCTTCTGCATTGCTAAGATGGAGAAGATGGAGGATAGAGGACCCCCCATTCTCACAGGGTCACCATGCCGGGGGCAGGACACAAGTATAAGAAGAACTTCATCTGACAAATGTAATCAGTATACCCTAATTCTTTGTACCCTCAATAAATTCCAAACAATAAAAATTTTTTTAAAAAGTCAAAGGATAGCTGTGGCTGCTCTGATGAGAATAGATGGGAAAGGGGCCCATGGGGAAGCAGGGACCCCTCCTGGGACCGTGCTGTGGTGATGGCCTGGACCAGGGGTGGCAGTGGAAGGGACGAGAAGTAGCTGGATCATATCTGGGGTGTCCAGAGAAAGCAAGAAATGAGACTCCCAATGGCCTGTGTCCCAGTTGCCTTCCCTGAGGACACAGGGAGGGCCTGTTGCTATCTGACAGCCACTGTGTCCTTTCCCAAAACAGTCTCCCAGCCTAGCCCCAGGAAGCTGCTTTGAGCAGAGCTCCAGAATCAGTCACCCTGCTCAGTGGAGCAGCCGCAGCCTGGGGCCCTGCTGTTGGGAGGAAATCTCACTTTCCTCTGAGTTCCCTCATCATGAGTCTCTTGCCTGGAAGAAAGAATACAGCTATTAGGGATGAATGTCCCCCTCTGCCATAAATAATAGCTTTGGGCAAGCTGTTCCCTCTCAGGAGGAAAAGAACAGTCCAGAATTTGGTCTCATTCTCCCACTGGATATGGACGTGAGGCCAGGCAAATAATTAAAGAGAAGCCCAGAGAAGAGGCCTGCTCCCCTCTGCGTGGACACACACCCCTCACACAAGTAGGGAGAGAGAGAGGCCGGGCAGAGTTAGAGAAGGGCAGTGCTGCTCCCTGGAGGGCAGAAAAGGAGAGCTGGGCCCCCTCGCCGAGTCGTCAGTATCTTCATTTCCAGAGGTTGGGATGTGCCATCCCTGGAGACAGATCTGGCCTGCAGATGTGTTTGGGTTAGACCACACAGAGGTTTTAAAAATTTTGAATTGGTTGCCAACATTTAAAACTCAAGAGATCTCACAGTAGAAGCTGGATTTTGGCTTCTTGCTCACTCGGACAACATTGGGCCGGCCTTCAGAGCAGTCCGGGAGGCCCTGGAGCATGGCTGTGTCCTTGTGTCCTTGAGATAGGCAGTGCTGCTGGCACGGTTCCCTGTGACCTGGCCTCTCCAGGCCCTCACCCTGCGTGTGAGTCCTGGTTTGAAGTCAGATCTGACTGGGCAGTCCGTGGACTAGCATGTGAGGCACCCGGGCCATGTTTACCTGAGCCAGAAGAAGGGAAGCACAGAGAAGTCGGGGGAGGGAAGCCAGGTCACAGGGGGGCTCTGCAGCCCGCCAGACCACAGTGATGAGGGTACCGGGGTCATTTCTTACTCTTCTCTTATAAATGGATAAGTTTACTGTCAGAAAGGAGCCCTCTGCCCTGCAGACGGGCTGGCTGGGCGCTGTGCAGGACACCCCGTCAGGACCTCTGTGAACTGTGTCTGGGCTTCCTCCTATGTCTCATCCTCAGCTCCCATTAGCAATGAACTCACAGACTCAGGGGATTTGCAGTAGGGTTCATTTCCTCTTCTATTTCTCTCCCCACCCCACCTCACCCCCCAAAAAGACAAAAATTCCAGCACAATGGTTGTCAGCATTCTGAGGTCAAGACTGGTTTGTCTCTGCTGGCTTTGATAAAGGAGCTTCATTATTACCAAGAATGTTGATTTTCAGAGTTGCTGGTTGAATAGATGGAATTGATGAACCATACAAAGTTCATGGTTCGGGTAAAAACTGGTTTTCTGTGTTCTTTGTGTTCATCCTTCAAGTTCATGTCCATTGCCCATCACCACTGAGAGTGCCTCGCGCTCAGGGTAGGAGGAGAGCATAAATCCTGCCTGCTTAGAGCACAACCCAGGCCATATGTTGTCGTTCTGGCCAATGCTAATCAACACTCCCCTCTCTTTCCCCCTCGTGTCTGTGAGTCCAGAGGCCCTAGAGTCAGTCACTACGAGTGACTTGCACTATTGTAAGTACAAGCTGGGCTCCTAGATCACTCTACGACCTTGGCTTCAGGCTAAGCCAAGAGGCTGGAGAAAGCCAGCGTTACCCAGGCACGAACTGCGTTAGCTGAACCTTTTTTACATGAAGCTAATGAGTCTGAATGTTTAAATCTAGATTCTGCACCTTCCCCAGCTGTTGTAAGGAAGCTGGGATCCGAGACCAAAGGGGCGGCTACTTACACATTGTATGAGAATTTTCTTTCCTGGACTCAAAGATGTGTTGTTTCAAATTCTTGAGGTTCTAACGACAACAACGGTTTCTCAGTGATGTATGGTCTTGGGATTCAGGTATTTTGAACATATCTTAACCCTCTTCACGGATGAGTCAGCAGAAAAAGATGTCACTTTCTTTCACTGGGAGTTGCCGTGTCCCCCCACCTGGGAAACCCAGCTTTCGCCTTTCCCTGCCATTTGTGCAACTGGAATATTAATTTCCTGCTCTGGCAAAGCATATGGTCTAGGGCACGGTTCCCTTTTGCCCCCTTCCTGCTGGAAACAGACTATTTCCAGACCAACTGAGCAGTGTAGGAACCTCCTTCCAGGCTTTGCTCACCAGACGCTGCCCGCCTGCGTGGACGTGTTCCATGCACGGATTTATGACTTTGGAGCTGCTCAAATGCCTGCTGACTTTTATTTTTTCCATCACACAGTATTTCTTCCAATTTTTTAGTTTCCCATGTATTTACTATTTTTGAGCAGGACAATTCCAAGCCAACGTAGCTAATCAGTACAGTAAAACTCACCCATTCAAGCGGGGAGCTTGAACTCTTCCAGTGAGGACAGGCATTGGCAGTACAAGTTGGAGGCCTGTTTCCTCTTCCAGAAGATGAGGACTTAAAGTTGGATAACCAAAGTCCTTTTTTCTACTAATATTAAAACCACATTTCATCAAGTCTAAGATGGTGCTGATTACAAGAAACTTTGTATTCGACGTGGCACCAAGAAAAGAGAATTTCTACATGTGCCGCCAGGTAAACAATCTCAGAACACCTTTAAAGACTCACCGATGATGCATGGATTGGTCACCCAGACCCTCTGTGGCTGTGAAATCCACTCAGATGAATCTGGCAGCTTCCCCTGCCCTTGGTTGTGTTGTTTGGCCTGAAATAGGCAATCCTCTTGAATGTCCTCAGTAACAAAATGTAACAGCACTTTTCGGCTCCCGTGGGGGTATCTTTCTTTCCAAGACAATAAAACATTTGCTTGTCTCTTTGCAAGAAAATATGGAATTGGGATTTTGTGCTGACAGTGAATATTGCTTCATTGATATCGAATTTACTCTGTGCTGCTCTGTTTTTGAGGCTTTTATACGCATGCTACAAGTTTTCATCTTATTCAATAGTATTGGATGATTATGTAATCTTTTCTAAGACATTTATAAGTGGTGGTTAGACTCAGTGGTGTAGTACCAAGTGTGTATGGAAGTGACTTAGAAGGGCACTTATGGCTGCCTTGGCCGTGGACAGGCAGGGACATCTGCATCCTAACTGCCATGTGGTGACAGAAACTGTACCAGCCCATCAATCACATCTGCGTCCTGACCTCAGACACGTTAAAATATGAAAATGAACATCTTGTTAATAGCACGGATGATTATGAAAATAGTTTCGGTCTCATGAGAGTGAACTGTAACACTGGCAAAGGACTAAACCCCGGATGGGAATTAACGTCAGCCAAACCTCACCGTAATCCGAAACATACGTGCAGGTTGGGAAGTTTAGCCAAACCGATAACAATTTCCCCAGGTCCCCCCACTTAAATTTCAGAACAGGGATTCAAATCCAGACAATTGGACCTTGCATGCCACCAGTTCTGTGGATTTTATGTGCGTCTTCACGTAGACTAAATGGTATTCTATTCCATTTCCTCTTGAGAATATGAGGCATCACTCAAATAGGCCCTCAATGGGTTATTAAAATAGCTCAATAATACAGAGTTTTACAAGAATAATTTATAAGTAGCACATTCGTTATATGCAAATAGCCACTTTTTACAGAGACACATTGGTAAGATTTCTGCCTCAATGGCTTTGGAAGCTGGCAGGGCTACCTGTGGCCACCCTTACTGTGGTAATTACATTATCAGCGCCATTCCCTGACCAAACCTAGCCTAGGAGCTGAGACAGCTTCTCAGTGGCGGTGGAAGGACAGCTTGTTCACAACAAAATACGGACTCCAGACCAGCTCGAACGCTGGCCTCCTGAGCTCTGGGTGTACTCTTTCCCACCTCTCTCTATTGCACGGCTAACTCTCCTTTCACGTAGACTTTGGTTCTTGTTTTCTTTTGCAATATGGACAATGAATGGATAGAGACAAAAATGTTTTTGTTAAAAACCGTAAAAGCTGTTTTACTCTTCCAAGCCAAAAGATATGAATGACATTTTTCAGGGCACAGCAGCCCCTAAGCCCTTTCACACCCGCCCAGAGGTACAGAACGGACGCCACCAAGCCGTTCTCTGGGGAATAAGGATGCTCTGTAAACCTCTATGGCTTTGTGGCAAGAGTGATTCTGTTTCCATGGACAATTAAATATGGAATTTAGGAGGAGGCTCATACTTATTTATTGCCGTGGGAGCGAAACCCAAAAGAAAACAGTGAAGAGTGAGAGTGTACGACTGAGGGCTTTTCACTATCGAAATAGACCCAGCCTCCTCAAGCCTTAGTCATGTAAACACCGTGACAACTTTCATAAATTTGCATTCTGGCAAATTGCAGCAGAGAGATTGCTTTAAGAGAACACAATGGGCATCTTTTAAAACACTGTTTTCCCGAATCATTCATTCATTCATTCTCAAGTCATTCATTCACTGGCAAGTGCTGACTGAGTGGAAGGCGGGAGCAGGGAGGGACGAGCAAGTTCTAACTAATGAACTAATAAGGTCTAACCCGTGTATGTGACGGTCTGGATGACAGCAGCAGAGCCCGAGGCCTTTCTAACCTCTGTGCTGGTTTTGTCACAGCTGTAAAGGTGCCTCCCACTATGGCCTCACCGAAGACCGCAAGAGGCGCTCCCAAGATGGCTGTGCAGAGGGCTGGGCGAGCCTCACAGCCACGGCACTGTCCCCAGAGATTTCTGCAGCTGCCACCATCTCCTTAATGTCGGACGAGCCTGGCCTGGACAACCCTGCCTACGTGTCCACAGCGGAGGACAGCCAGCCAGCACACAGCCCGACAGACTCCAGCCGGAGCAGCCGAACTCGGGGTGAGTCAAATGGATTGTTGCCCGGGAATGGGCTCCTTGCCTTGGGATGGCCCCCTACAGAATACTTACTGTGGAAAGTTCTAGAAATGTTTTTTTAAGGGGAAATCATTCTGGTAGTTTTGGCAGCAACCCAATGCCCAATTCTCCAAAGTAAAATGAAACCACAAGTACCTCAGATCATTAAAATTGTGTGTAATCCGACTTGGTGACAGGGGTTGAAACTAGAACTCATGATTCATCACTCCCGCAGTGTCAGAGACTTCTCAGCCATTACTGCTCCAGAAAAGTGATATTACATTCAGTCCAGACCGGAAAATAAGAAAAGCAGACTTTCCCCGTCAGCGACACATATTGCATTGTATAAAACTTAGAAAATACAGATGAGCAAATTCTATAAGGCTACCACCTTGAACTAATCACTGTTAATGTTTTATTCTATATATCTTATCCAATATGTACATAAAAGACGATTCCTATTCACGCAAAGCTCCTGTACCTCTTGTCTCTCTGTTTCTCAGCACGACCCTTTGAGCGATCTACTATCAGAAGCAGGTCTTTTAAAAAAATAAATCGAGCCTTGAGCGTTCTTCGGAGGACAAAGAGTGGGAGTGCAGTTGCCAACCAAGCTGAGGAGAGCAGGGGAAATTCTGAGAATACTGCTGCCCCTGAAGGTAAATGAACTCCACCGAAGGACTGGCCATGGGCTTCCAGTTACCTGGGGGCTGGTGGCAACTTGACCGCTACCCGCCCTCTATAACCCCTTTCTTCCCAAGGACATAAGATTTTTTTTTATCCTAAATCTCATGTAAGTAACTAAAGGTGGAAATATTGTTTTCTTTTTACATTGCTTGAAGGGAAAGGTGTTGGAATCCTTACCTCTTGTGCTCGTGTTATGCCTATCCATTATTTATTTTTTTTTTTTTTGAGACAGAGTCTCATTCTCTTGCCCTGGGTAGAATGCTGTGTTGTCTTAGCTCACGGCAACCTCTTGCTTCAGCCTCCAATAGCTGGGACTGCAGGTGCCCACTACTACACCCAACTAATTTTGTTCTATTTTTAGTGAGACAAGGTCTCCCTCTTGCTGTATGTAGCTGGTCTCGAATTCCTAGCTCAAGGGATCCATCTGCCTCAGCCTCCCAGAGTGCTAAAGTTACAGGTGTGAGCCACCACACCCAGCCTGTTATGCCTATCATTATTCATCAGGATGAATAATTATAGTTACTGAGTGAGAAGCATTTAAAACAGCGCCTGCACACAGTACATGCCTTGTAGGTATTTACTCTTTTTCCAGCTATGCTTTAGGAGCCATGATGAGTGTTACACTTGCATTTCCTCATTTAAACCTCACAACAACCCTATAAGATAGCTACTGTTGTTAGCCCTCTTTTACAGATAAAGAAAGAGAAGGAAAGAGCGTTTACTACCTTGTTCCAAATTACCTTGCTGAACTTTGGATCCTGTTAAAGTGGCTCTAGAATACATGCAAAGGAAGTTACTGGACCTTAGATTCTCCTTAGATCCTTTGTGTTTTCCCCAGTGTGAATGGAGCTGAGGAAATATGTCCCACTCCTCTCTTTTCATTTTATATTAGAACTTCAGAGTAATAATAAATAATTTTGAAAAATTGAGTTCTTCCTACGTGCAGGTAGTGTACTAAGTCATTTAGATGCCACAACAATGCTAAGGGATCAGAATTATTATTCCCATTTTACAGATGAGAAAACTGAGGTCCGGGGGAATTAGGGACCAGCCCAGTCACCCAGCTAGGGAATGGAAGAACAGAGATTTTAACTCAGGTTGCTGAGTTATACAGTCCAAACTACTTTATGTATTACACCTTTAAAAACATTCCTGAGTGGACTTTTACAGCCCCTTCATGCTGACTGGTTCACAGTCACCTCTCACCCTGTACACTATGCTGCACGCTATAGCTACTCTGAGCTATCACAGCCCAGTAAACACCGTGTCTCTCACCTCCCCGCTCTCGCCCAACCTGCACTTCCCCTCTCCTTTCAGCTGGCATTCAGATTCCTCCTGCCAGGTCCAGTGTGGGCTTTGCCTCCTCCTAGAAGCCCCCACCACCACCGCCGACTCCCTCAGTCCCCTCTCTTATGTTCTCACAGCACCTGCATTGCCATCCTCTTGATGACCACCTTTCATTGTAACTGTACTGTAAGGCCAAGAGACTGTTTCTGATCTTTGTTCTCAAGGCTTAACACTGTATCTGGGACATACTCACGTTCACTGAATGTTTGTGCAGTGACTAAATGAAAGGGTTGTGACTTCCTTTCTGCCATTCTCTTCCTCTTATTAAAGACTCCTTAATTCCACTCCATGTAAAGTATTCTACAACTTGAGTAAGATTTACATGCATATTTATTGCATAAACATTTTAAAAAGAGATAATTGTGGGTGGCACCTGTGGCTCAAAGGAGTAGGGTGCCGGCCCCATATACTGGAGGTGATGGGTTCAAACCCAGCCCCAGCCAAAAAAAAAAAAAGAAAGAGAGAGAGAGATAATTGTGTGTAAAGCACTGGCCTATAGACACTGTCATTTTATATAAAGATTATAACATCCAATTCTTGGCATCAAGGTATTCATTCCAGACTTAAAAAAAATAAAATGCAGGCATATCTTGTTTTATTTTCACAAGTTGAAGACTCATGGCCACCCTGCACTGTATAAGTCAATCAGCACCATTTCCCCAACACCATGTGCTCATTTTGTGTTTCTGTGTCACATTTTGGTGATTCTCACAACATCTCAGACTTTTTTATCATCATTACATCCACTGCAGTGATCAATGATCTTTGATGTTGCTATTATAATTGGCTTAGGGTGCCACAAACCAAACTTATAACATGGTCTGTATATGCACATACATGTGGTGTGGTACACACACATATACACATACACATGGTGTGTACACACACGCGTACACACTGTGTGTATACACACATATACACAGACACACGGTGGGTACACACATATGCACATACATGCAGTGTGTATATACACATACAGTGTGTACACACAAGTATAAATGTGTATGGTGTGTACACACATACACATGGTGTGTATACACAGACATGCTCATACACTCAGTGTGTATACACACATACATATAGTGTGTACACACATTTACACATACATATGGTGTGTATATACATATACACACATACACACAGTGTGTATACACATATACCCGTATACACACACGTCAGTGAATTTAGTCAGTGACCACGTGTGCTCTTACTGCTTCATTGACCGGCCGTTCCTCTGTCTCTCTCCCTGGCCTCGGGTCTCCCCATTTCCTGAGACACAGCACTGTTGAAATTAGGCCAATTAATAACCCTACAGTAACCTCTGAGTATTGGAGTGAAAGGAAGAGTCACATGCCTTTCACTTTAAATCAAGAGCTGGAAATGATTGAGCTTAGTAAGGAAGGCTGTCAAAAGCCGAGATTGGCTGGAAGCTCGGCCTCTTGTGCCAAACAGGCGAGTTGTGAATACAAAGGAAAAGTCCTCCCAGTAACTTAAAACACCACGTCCAGTGAATACACGGCAGGAAAGCAAACTGGCACTGTTGCTGATACAGGGAAAGTGTGAGTGGCCTGGATGGGAGATCAAACCAGCCACAGTATTGCCTAAGCCAGAGCATAATCAGGAGCAAGGCTCCAACTCTCTTCAAGTCTGCAAAGACTGAGAGAGGTGAGGAGCTGCAGAAGAAGAAAAGCTGAAAGCGACAGAGTTTGTTCATGGGGTTTAAAGAAACAAATTCCTCCTCCTTACGTTACATGAATAACATAAAAGTAAAGCTGTGCTTGTTGATGGGCAAGCTGCAGCAAGGTATCCAGAACACCCAGCTGTGATAACTCACAACCATGACTAAAGGACAGATTTTCAGTGTGGACATTGTAGCCTTACATTACAACAAGACGCCATCCGGACTTCCGTAGCTGGAGGGAAGTCGATGCCTGTATTCAAAGGACAGGCGGACTCTCCCCTTAGGGCTAATGCAGCAGGTGACTGGGCTGAAGCCTCCCGACTATTCTGAAAATCCCAAGACCCTTAGGCATTTCGCTAGCTCTGCTCTGCCTGTGCGGTGTGAATGGAAGGAAGTCCCTGGATGTGACAACACATCTGTTTATAACATTTTAAGCCCGCTGTTGAGACCTGCTCTTCAGAAACAAAGATTCCTTTAAAAATAGCACTGCTTATTGACAATGCACCTGGTCACCAGAGGTCTGATGGAGATGGACCAGGAGATGACTGTTTCCCTGCCTACTAATACAACGTCCATTCTGCAGCCCATAGGTCAAGGAGTGATTTCAGCTTTCAAGTGTCATTATTTAGGAAATACCTATTGGGTTGGTGCCTGTGGCTCAGTGGGTAGAGTGCCGGCCCCATCTACTAAGGGTAGCAGGTTCAGACCTGGCCCCGGCCAAACTGCAGCAACAACAACAACAAAAAATAGCTGGGCATTGTGGTGGGCACCTGTAGTCCCAGCAACACGGGAGGCTGAGGCAAGAAAATCGCCTAAGCCACAGAGCTGGAGGTTCCTGTGAGCTGTGTGATGCCATGACACTCTAGCAAGGGCGACAAAGTGAGACTTTGTCTCTAAAGAAAAGAAATACCTTTCGTAAGGCTACAGCTGCCATAGGTGGTGATTCTTCTGGTGGATCTTGGCAAGGCAAACCTTCTGGAAAACACTCTCCATTCCAGATGCCATGAAGAACATGGGAGGAGGTCACAAATTACCAGCATTCACAGGAGTTTAAAGGAAGGTGATTTCAACCCTCATGGATGACCTTGAGAGGTCCAAGACTCCAGTGGAGGAAGTGACTGCAGATGTGGTGGAAACGGAGCCTGCAGATGGGACTGAACTGCTGTGACCTCATGATCAAACTCGAACAGATGAAGAGGTGCTTCTTACAGAGGAAGAAAGAAAGTGGTTTCTTGAGATGGAAACATCTGCTGATAAAGATGCTGAACACTGCTGAAATGACAACAAAGGATTTAGATATCATTTAGAATATCACGTAAACTCAGCTGATAAAACTGCAGTAGGGTTTGAGAGGATGTTTCCAATTCTGAAAGTTGTTCTGTGGATAAAGTACCATGAAATAGCATCGCAGGCTGTAGAGAAAGCTTTCATGGAAGGAAGACTCAAACCTCACCACTGTCTTATTTTATAAAATTGCCACAGCCACCCCAGAGTTTAGACCACTACCCTGATCAGTGGGCAACCACCACCACTGAGGCAAGACCCCTCACCAGCGAAAACATTATGACTTGCTGAAAGTTCAGGTGATCATTTCGTTCACATTTTAGCAATAAAGCATATTGAATTATGGCATAAGCATTTAAAAACATAATGTACTGCACGCCTAATAGACTATAGCATGGTATGAAATGCCTTTTATGTACTCTGGGAAAACAAATTTGTGGGACTTTTTTTCAGTGGTTTGGAACCAAACCTTCATATCTCCAGGCTCTCCCTGTCCTGTGCGGAGTGAGACGTAACTGAATGACAGTGGCAGCCATGGAGGATGGAGTAATCCACGTTTCAGGAATGGTCTGTGACCTGGAAAGAGATTGGAAAGTAGCAGGACACAAGGTTAAGGCCAGAGGAGAGAGGATCTTGAATGCTGGGTCGGAGTCAGGACTTGATCTAGGGGCAGAGAACACAACCTGAAAGGTCCTGGGTCTTGGGTGGTGCCTGTGGCTCAAATGGATAAGGCTCTGACCCCATATGCTGGAGGTGGCGGGTTCAAACCCAGCCCCAGCCAAAAAAAAAAAAAAAAAAAAGGTCCTGTGTCTTGTGTAGAGCTAGTGTGGAATCCCAGCCATGTTGCCAGAAGACAAAGATAGCCGCCGTGGTGTTTGTGCAGGGAGGTTGGAGTGGGAGAGAGAGGATTTCTTCAGAGACAGGAGGCTGACTCCAGAGGAGGTAAGGTGTTGCCATTCTGCTAGGCTGGTACTAGTATCCTTACAGGATCTGTGAGGCAACAAATCTTTCAAACATGGCCTTAGGCCGGGTCTCATTCCTCCAGCAACCTACAGTTAGTCTGATGAGCTCATCTGGCATGGTTTATCCATCCTTTTTATGCCAGGAGAGAGATTGCACCCACTGTTTATCAACTGCATAACCGTGGCTAGATTAGGGTTACTTAACTGCTGTAAGCTTCAAACTTTCCTTATCTAAAATCATGAGGATGTTAATCTCTATTAACACGTCATAGGGCCATTGTGAGGACTAAATGGAAAACACATTCAAATTGCTTAGCTCAATAATAACAGTTGTTAAGTCCTTGCATGAGGTCAAAACGTTGAACAATTTTTTTTTTCCAGACCAACACAAATTTGGCAGTTTAAAAATTGCATCAACCCTTCAGAGTTACTAGAATCTCACCGGTGTTGCTCTATTTACCATCATTCACAAGTGGGAGTGGGTGTCTCCATTCCAGCATCAAACGTCCTTGAGTGGTGTGGCTTTCGTAAATCTGTTGGCAAAGAGCGGAGAGAGGGAAGAGAAAATCAGCTTTTGCATTTATTTCCAAAATTTTCTTTGTGCAAAATGATTTTTTAAAAAGTCCATTTCCTTCTTATACCAGACATATTCCAACAAATGCTTGTATATAGCCTACTTAAAGCAATCCTAGTAGTTTAAACATTAATTGAACTCAATCACCCAAGCACTGTTAGCACCAGGAACTGACTGACTAAGACAGCTACCCCCTGCATTACAGCAAGGCCAATCACTTTGGTAAACGGAATCCAAATGAAGGTTGAGGACAGGCTGTGACAATGAGGCAGTCTTCCTTGGGCCTACTTAGTCCACTGTGCCCTGCAATACTTTGAAATAATTTCTGCCCTTTCTGTATTATTTCTAGAGAGTCCAGGACTCATTAGTTTATTAGGAAAAAAGAAACTAAAGTCATGGATTTTGAAAATAGTCACAAAACATAGATTGTACAGAACCAGGCCTACAGTGTTTGATCTGTCCCGATGATGTAATTAAATGAGACTCCCAGGGCAGAGGCAGCTGTCAGCAGCTACAGGAGACAGAAGTGGCTCAGCCTGCCACCTACACACTTGAGCCTGAAACAACTCATAGGAGCCACTTTTCCTACTGAAGTAAGTGTGGCCTGTTCCCATAACTTGTCCCTGTCCTCCAAGCCTTCTATTCAAACTGAAGTGGAGAAACTGTGCCAGTTGGCACCACAGGTTTACAGGGCCATAGTGCTCGTCCTGTGGGCTCCCTCCTCCCTATGAAAACCTGCTTCCAGGGATGAGAGTGCTGGACACAGGAGCCCCAGGCTCTCAGGGTCACCTAGCCAATGACTTCACTCCACCTCTCAGCTAAAATGTCCTCACTTGTGCCATAAAGATCTGACTGTTACTACCAAGCTACATAACAGCTAGCACAGCTCTTCCCCGTGAGGTGGCAGTGGGGTGGCAGGTGGGAGGCAACTATGACAGAGTCCTTGGGGAAAGTTTGGAAACACCAGCTATCTGATCTTGAATCCCCCTAATTTAGCTCTGAATTCAGTGACTCGGGCAGATCAGGGACAAAAATCCCGAAGCCACCAGCTGGGTATTGACCTCTTCTCCATCATGAATCAGGTCTCTTAGCTCCTTTATTGGCAGCAATGTCTGGTAGAGAAGACTGATAATTCTTCAAGCCTGAAAAGCAAGGTCTTTCATGAAGACGTTTTTGAAATGATCTGAAAGTGGTGAGGAGCAGGGCTTTGCTTTCTACTGTTGTTGTCTCTTGATAAACAAATGATGAAACTGCCAATCATTCCATAAGGACCATTCATTTATTCATACAATAGGGCCATTCATTTATTCATTCCATAAGGACCATTCACTTATTCATACAATAGGGCCATTCATTTATTCATTCCCATTCATGCTAAACATCACCTGAAGGACGCTGAGTGCAGAGATCTGTGTACAGAACCACAGAACAGCCGCAAGTTATGCCCTCAAGGGCTGTAGAGTCCAATGGAGGGATGAAAGAAATAGGCATGAATAGCAACAAGAGAAGGTTGAGTTGCCGTGAGAAATAATAAGAAAGCTTTATAGGAAATGGGATGTCAGGGCAGGGAAAAGAGGCATCAGGGTAGAGTGTAATTGGAAGGGATTATTTCATGCAGGCCTTGAAGGAAATTTTGGGTTTAGGCCCAGGATGAAAAACATTTCAGGCAAAGATACTTAGGCTGGCACAGAGGCAGGAAAGTTGAAAACATGCGTGAAGAACAATGAATAGTTTACTTTGGCTGATGCCAAGGTTTGGCAAGAAGAGAGTAGTTAGAAACGTCCTCTGAGTGGGTGTCTTAAATAAATACTGTCTTTATCCATTTCAGTCTTTCCAAGGTTGTATCACCTGATTCCAGATGGTGAAATCACCAGCATCAGAATCCATCGAGTGGATCCCAATGAAAGTCTCTCCATTAGGCTCGTGGGAGGCAGTGAAACTCCACTGGTCCATATCGTCATCCAACACATTTATCATGATGGCGCAGTTGCCAGAGACGGCCGGCTCCTGCCAGGAGACATCATACTGAAGGTAGACACTGCACTGTGGCAAGGGGCTTGATATAAAAACCCTGTGAGCAAGTAACTGGATGGATGGATTAGTAAATGGATGGATGGATGGTTGGATAGATGGATGGATGGATTAGTGGGTGGGTGGATGGATGGATGGGTAGATGGATATATGGATTAGTGGATGGATGGATGGATTAGTGGGTGGATGGATGGATTAATGGGTGGATGGATGGATGGTTGGATAGATGGATTGATGGATAGATGGATGTATGGATTAGTGGGTGGATGGATGGGTGGTTGGGTAGATGGATGTATGGATTAGTGGATGGATGGATGGATGGATGGATGGATGGATGGATGGATGGATAGATGAATTGATGGATAGATGGATGTATAGATTAATGTGTGGATGGATGGATGGATGGTTGGATAGATGGACTGATGGATAGATGGATGTATGGATTAGTGGGTGGGTGGATGGATGGATGGATGGATGGATGGATGGATGGATGGATGGATGGATAGATGGATTGATGGACAGATGGATGTATGGATTAGTGGGTGGGTGGATGGATGGATGGATGGATTAGTGGATGGATGGATGGATGGATGGATGGATGGATGGATGGATAGATGAATTGATGGATAGATGGATTATAGATTAATGTGTGGATGGATGGATGGATGGTTGGATAGATGGACTGATGGATAGATGGATGTATGGATTAGCGGGTGGGTGGATGGATGGATGGATGGATGGATGGATGGATGGATAGATGGATTGATGGACAGATGGATGTATGGATTAGTGGGTGGGTGGATGGATGGATGGATGATAGATGAGAGGAAATAGTGAAATAACTATGTATAGTCACTTTTCTTCATTATTATGTTGTTATGACTCTTCATATGAGGTTTGTAATTTGACATCTTAGTCTCTTTCTTGCTCTTCCCTCTCCTTTTTCTCTCTGTATGTAAGTATTTCTCTGTCTCCTCATCTCCCCTCTTCCTGTCTAGCTTTATGAATCTCCCTCCCCTTTCTCCCTTGCCTCTTTCTTGTCCTCTTTCTCCATCTTCTTTCTCTCCTCCTTTAAGCAGCATTAAAATAAAAAGTACAAAACAGGAGCATATATTTTCTTAAATTGTTTTTAGAGAGATTAACAGAACATTTATATTTTATCTAGTCATATTCACATGCCCTTCTGAAGCAAATTTCCTACAGCTTAATGGCCCTCTAAGAAAATAAAAATGATTCCTAAGCTATTTCCACCAACCCAGAGATATTCCAGGCGAGACGGGTGGGGGAGTCGAATGCCTTGGGCGTTACTATCCTCTGAAGAGTGATTGAGAGGGAGGACTTTAAGGAGGAATTTTTAGAAGAAAAAAGGATAAAGGAAGAGCTGTTTATCAGACTGAAGTGAAAATGGGCCAAAAGTGACAAGGAATCCCTTCCTGCCCGTATATTTCCTGTCTGATGCTCAGATAACAGTTTATCCCTCCCCCTCTAGGTTGCTGAGGGATCAGCTCCTGTCACTTCCTCTGTTTCTTTGGCAAACTGATTGGAATAAGAGGAGAAATAATTTAAAGCGATTTTCTTAGATATGCTGAAACTCCTGCTTCTCTCAGGGGTGGAGTCCGAGGCAGGACCCTTGGGAGCCATCAGTGGTACAGTCAGCGACACTGAGGTCTAGGTTTCCAGCTCCAGTGAAAACTATGCAGCCTGAGAGGGGTGCATAATACAACATGTGGATTCCTGTGGCCTTCTGTGGGTGCTTCCAGGCAAAGGGCTGCCAGGAGTGCTTAGCAGGCAGCCCCACCTTCTCTTGTTGTAGGTGTGATGGGGGACTAGGCCCTGCCACCTTGGGCGCTCTGCTCACCTGAGCTTCGAAAGGGTGGCGAGCTGCATCATCCCTTGAGGAGCCTCCATCATTCCCTGGAGATGCAGGCGGGAATAGGTGATTGTATACTCAAGGAAGGCCTTGTGGGCAGCGCCTGTGGCTCAAGGAGTAGGGTGCTGGCCCCATATACCGGAGGTGGCAGGTTCAAACCTGGCCCCGGCCAAAAACTGCAACAAAAAAAAAAAAAGGAAGGCCTTGTTAAGCTCATTCCAAGCCTCCTTTAATGATTGGCCACAAATACAAGAAATCTTATGAAACTATAAAAATTCCGAAAGGTTGTTTCTCAGCCATGGGGCTTCTCTCCTGGGGCACATGGTACAGTACTTGCAGTGAAATTCTTTTCTTTCAGGGTCATGAATAATTTGGGGGCTATAGGCCCCAGGCTGGGCCTGCCCAGGGGGAGTAAACCAGAAAGCCCAGACAGCCAGATCATGAGGGAGGCACGCATGAGAGGCTGAGCTTACGGGCATCTAAACAGCATTTGTAATGTGATTCAGCCTGTTCATAAAAGAGCCTGGAAACTTCCTTCCACATCAGTTAGCTTGAAATTATGCAAGGATTTTTTGTTGTTATTGAGAACACGAGCAAAAGAGCTCATAGATGACCATCTTGAGATCTGACACATTCTTGTGTCCTCACGTAACCGTCACACATTCTCACAGGCACAATCGTGTGTGCACGGTCTCATGTCCACACCTAACCATCACACACTTTCACAGGCACGTTTTTCTATTTTCAGTAGAGATGGTAGCTCAGGCTGGTCTCAAACTCCTGACCTCAGGAGATCCACCAGGCTTGGCCTTCCAGAGTGTTGGGATTCCTGGCATAAGCCACCTCACCCAGTTGATGGAGATTTTTGGAAAGAAAATGTCCACCCAGCTTGGTTTGAAGAGTTGTTTAATGTAATCATTTGATTCAGTCATATGAGAAAAATTCTTTTCTTCTTTTTCCTTTTTCTACATTTTCCTCCTTCCCTTTCCTCCTACCAGTTCAAAAATAAATCTAGCAGGCAACAAGGATGGAGTTCAGGATTCTGTAAGTGTATTTGTGAGCCTGCACAAGAACAAGGTTGAAGGGCATTGCCTACTTAGGGAGGCCTGAAAAGGGGGTGCAGGTGCACTCAGGAACAGGGCTCAAGGTCTGTTAGAGATGGGGACGCTGGACACAGGGTAAAGTGAGAGTGTCCTGCGAGCCTGGACCTTTTCGGATGGGTGTGGCAGGTGGCACGTGACCCCACGATTGCTTCCCTCCCCAGGTCCATGGGATGGACATCAGCAACGTCCCTCACAACTACGCGATGCGCCTCCTGCGCCAGCCCTGCCAGGTGCTGCGGCTGACCGTGCTGCGTGAGCAGAAGTTCCGAAACAGGAGCCACGGACAGGCACTGGACACCTATGGACCCCGGGATGACAGTTTCCATGTGATTCTCAACAAAAGTAGCCCTGAGGAGCAGCTCGGAATAAAACTGGTGCGAAGGGTGGACGAGCCTGGGGTGTTCATCTTCAACGTGTTAGATGGTGGTGTGGCGGACCGCCACGGTCAGCTGGAGGAGAACGATCGTGTGTTGGCCATCAATGGACATGACCTTCGCTATGGCAGCCCAGAGAGTGCAGCTCATCTGATTCAGGTGGGTCACAGGTCATTCCAGGGTTCTAGTGAGAAACCCCCGATGTGAACAGGCACACACACCACCTTGACCCTACCACCCTGTTACTACCACACGTAACATGCGATCCCTGCCTTTAAGGAGTCAGGACTGAATGGCCAGCACTTTCAAAGCTTCTGCCCAGGTAAGAACATGACTTAAGTAAATCCTGTGTCTCAAGATCACGGACATTGCTGTGGTGTTGTCTGACTGCAGACAAACATGTCGGGTTATCAACCTCGTGAAGTTAAGGTCACTCAGTGCCAGCAGGGTTGGGGCTTCCTGGGTACTCAATTTCACCAGTGTTAACATCTTACCAAACTATGTCACAGCCAGGCCACTCACATTGACAAAGTCAGATTATAGAATATTTCCCTCACCACAAAGATCCCTATAAAAATTGCCCTCTGGAGCCACATCGATTTCTTTCCCACCCTACCTTCTACTCAGCCCCTGGCAATCCACCAATCTATTCTTTTCTATTGTTTAGTTTCAAGAATGTTATACAGCATAAATGTAATCATCTGATATATAGATTTGGGGAACCGGCTTTCTTTTTGTTATTGTTGTTGTTGTTGTTGAGACAGAGTCCCACCCTATTCCCTGAGCAGAGTGCAATGGCGTCATAGCTCACTGCAAACTCAGACTTGGGCTGTGGACATCCTGCTGCCTCAGTCTCTGGAAGCTGGCGCTCACACAGTGCCCTGCTGGGTTTTTCTATTTTTTTAGGAATTGGGAGTCTCACTCTCATTCAGGCAAGTCTCAAACTCCTAAGCTCAAGCAGTTCTCCCTCCTCAGTCTCCCATAGTTCTGGCATTACAGGTGTGATCCACTACGCCCAGTGATCAGCTTTCTTTTATTCAGTACAATTCTCTGATAGTAGTGTAGTGGTGCACCTCAATAATGTTTCACAAAGTGCCAGAATATTCTTAGAGGGAGAGACTTTGTTCTGGGCTCTAACCCGTTTATTCACTGCAATCAGCAAATGTGTATCAGGTTTCCACTGCTTGGTGGCTCTATGTTGGGTCTGGAGGAGAGAGATGATGTCCACTTAGCCTGCTCTCCCGAAGGTGCCCACAATCTAATGGGAAGGATGGACTTTTTCTAAATGATGTATTGTATAATAGAACTGCAATGGACAAATTAAGTAAGGTGCCAGTTAGACACAGGAGAGAGGTTTGCTTGGATGGGCCTGTGAATTCTACACTGAGTGGGAACATCTGGGACCGGAGCATTGAGGAACAGGCTAAAGATTTCCAGGTGGACAAGGCAGCAAGGGTCATCCTAAGGACAACTTTCTCTACAAGCCAGTTATCATGTAGAGTGTTCTGAGTCACACCACAGAACTTGGACTTTATCCCCAAGACCTGGGGTGTCATTGGGAGGGTACAGGAAAGGGAGTGTCATGATCTTCTAGAAAAGTCTCTCTGAAGGCAGTGGAGAGCTAACAGGAGAGGGGCAAGAATGGAGGCCTGCATGCCCCGTCAACCCCGGCTTCATGACTGAAGTGTCAGTGCTCTGAGATACACCGTGAGCCTCCTGCTCGGTGACTGAAGTGTCGGTGCTCTGAGATACACCGTGAGCCTGCAGCAGAGACTGTCTGGATGCGAACCAAGTTCATGGAGGATGACAATCCAAAGACAGAGGCCTTCAAGGACCTGATTATTGAAATACAAAGGAAGGTCCCTGCCCCTGGAGTCTGGTCATGGAGTCCCTCTGGGTGCTGGCAGCTCAGCCTACTGTCTCCGATAGTCCCTGTTCCCTCTTCTTAGAGGACAGTGGTGGGTGGTATTGCTGTCGTCGTAGACAGGGCAGCCTGAGACGGGGGCAGGGGGTGGGCAGGTTTACTCTGCTCCCTCTGCCCTCCAAGGCAGGCCGCACACCTGCCGTCCCAGTTCTGAGGTACCTGTCAGTCCTCATGGTGTTATCTTTCCAGAAGGGCCCACACTCAAGCCCCGTGGAGCAGGTGGAGAACAAAACCCAGGTGGGGAGTGTGCCATCTGTTCCAAGGTCACGCGCCCAGCCCTGGCTTCTCCTCTGACCACCACACTTACATGTTCACCTGCCTGCTTTGGAGTCTCTCCGAGAATGTGTCAAAGGCATCTTAAATTTAACACCTAAAACCAAGGCCTCGGCTTCTCCCCACGGCAGCTCTCCAAACCTGCTCTCCTTCAGTCCTTACCAGTCTCCAGAAAGGGCCCCACCACTTATCCTCTGACTTTAGGCAAAACAAATCTTGACTCTCCTCCCCAACCCATTCCTCACTGTCTCCCTGGCCTCCATTGGCCAGGTAACCATCAATTTGGTCTAGGCTGCTGCCAGAGCCCCTGTCTGCTCCGCACATACCAGTGAGAATCACCTCCTTATGAAGCCAGCCAGCCATACCTCTCTTCCTCTCAGCTTGCCAAGGCTTCCCAAGACATTTAGATTAAAATTCCAAATCCTACCAGGGCCTGCAGAGCCACAGGTATTCAGCCTTCTGCTGTCGCCCCAGTTCCATTTCTTAAAGGGGAGAATTTCCAGTGTCTTCTCCTTGGCTCAGCCACGCCGCCATGTTCCCTTCTTGCTACACTTCCAACATTTCAGGAACTTGTCCACCTCTGGGCCAATATTCTTGCTGTTCCTCTGCCTGGAAGAATCTTCCAGATATGTGCATTCCTCATTTCCACAGTTCATTCAGGTCTCTCCTCAACTATCACCTCCTCAGAGAAACCTTCCCCAACAGCCCGTATCCGCTGATCTGCTTTCCTTCTTCAGTACCAGCTAATTATTTTTCCTGTTACCTGCCAGTCTGGTCCAGTGGAGTATCATATCCAAGCTCTCGGGGCCATGTCTGGCCGCAGTATGCACTCACATACTTCTGAATGAATAAATAGTCAGATTATAAACATGTAGACATATTTCCTCTCTTTAGTGATTTGTGATCAAACCAGGTGCCAAGAAGCATCAACTCTACTTTTATGTGCCATTGGTCCCCAAGATATCATCCCTACTCTCTGTCCCCTTGAATTTGTCCAGTGATTATTGGTTGAGTAGCTTCTTTGTGCCAAGAGGCATCAAGTACAATGTGCGCCAGCCTGGCAGTCCCGGCCTCCCGGAGTTTGGAGTGCATTTCTGTCTTTGAACCCCATTGCAGCTGAGTGAGCACTAAGCAGGTGGTTTCCAGCCTCCATGTGCCAATGGGTGAGAACACAAAAAAAGCTAATGTTATGAAAACATTTACACATGGAAAACGGAGAGTCTGGTTTTTCCTTTGTGAAAAACTACATTCTTAGCTTTTTTTTTTTTTTTCCATTTTAAAAACTAGAACGGTTAACATTTTTTTTTTTTTGGTGGTGCACTTGTTAGCTCCCTCTGCAGGTCAGTCGGTGCAACTGACATTCGGTAAGATAATCTCTGCCAACGCTACTTCGCAATAGGCAAAAAAACCCCTCTGACTCATCATGTCATTTGGAACGATCTCGATTACATGTGGCATTTTACTTGCTTAGATTAACAGAAGAGCAAAAATTTTTTTCCATGAGAAAGTTAATTTATGAAACAAAATCTTGCCTAAGAGTGGGACTTCCTAAAAGATCCTTTTGCTTACTAGCTTTTTCTTTTTAAGTTTTTCTTGCTTACAAAGCATTGTAAAAGAAAAGGAAAAAAAAAAAAGGAGCTATAGCAAAGCTAGTTAGAAAAGAAATGGAAAAGCAGAATAGAATGCAGGAAAAATTCAGCTGAGCAAACTCTTGCTGTTTCTAAAACACAAATTTTATCTATGTGATACTTGTAACACACAGCAGCCTGAGGGGATTAAACTAAATACCCTTCAAAGGTTGGGTCTCAAATGTCTAACCAGTCTTTGGTCACGTTGCCTTTGTTTGTTTGAGCCATGAATCACACTGGTCTTACAAAGAAATTCCCAGACGACGTGTTCTTTTGGTCATGTTCTCTCCCGCAGCACCCCACATTCGGCTTTTTCTACATTTTTCGGGGAAGAGTTATTACAGAGAGACCAGAAGTGTTTTGTGTTTGACCAGCTTTACATCTGCTGAGCCCTAACCAACCTCAGCTTACTCAGCAGCACCCGGGCTTTGCCAGACCCCAGGTGACAGAGACGTTAAGAGTCAGGCCCTTTAGAGAAAAGGGACATTAAGGAGCCAGAGGCCTTATTTGGCCACTTAGTGCAATATTATTTTCCTCCATTGTCAGTTTCTCAAGTGTTTTGATCACCATGACTGGAATAAACTGTATCAAAGAGACAGTTTTTTGGAAGTGTCTAATGTCATAGCAAAAATACCAGAACAAAGAACTCAGGGACCAAAGATTTGAGACACTAGGGCATAAAGAGGTCTCAGTATCTTGAACTGTGGGGGGTCAGCACCATCCTCCCAGGAGTCAATGGGAGAAGCCCTTATTCTGAGAGATATGTTGATTTTTAGATGCTTCCATCTGTCTGTAAGTCTGGATCATTGAGTTTATATTTATTTTGTAGTTCTAGTATATGCAATTAATAAGTGAAGAAAGTACTTATGAATCTTAAATTTGAGGTCTCTCTTGTGCCTTTTATTCCCCTAGGTAACCCCCAGATTTGGTGCAGAAGCTGAAAAGATTCAAAGCCATTTGTAGACATGATAAGAGGGATTTTCATGAATAGTGGCAGATATGTGATTGTTTTTGCCTTATAGCAATTAATGTTTAAATGAGAAATTATTCCATCAAAGAATACCTGACCACTAGGTTCTTCACATTTTTCTTTGTAAATGTGATCGGCCTTTAGACAGAGCCAGAAAGCAGAGAATGGACTAGCTGCGTTACCTACATTTGTTCCAAATACAGGATTCCAGCTCGTGAGTTCTGCTGAAAACCTGGAAAATGGGCAGAAGTTTCCATATAATTTAAACATTCAACTCCCCTGGTACCAGTAAGAATCACCAGTGAAATAAGGCCTGATAGATGTACGGGTTTCCTTCACAGACTGGCACAGCTAATGTGGAAGCACATCCTTACTGAAGGGAATTGTCTTACCATGTAGTGTAGTGAACAGAATGCACAAAATACACAGACCAAACTCTACGTAGATACTTTTAAAAACTCCCCGAGCTGAATTCTCAAGGCAAGTGATTTTTATATAAGGCTCCAAATTTCACACATGCTTGATGAAATGTCCTTGGTACAATTTTTCAACTTGGAATTTTTTTAATATATAAAATATATGATTTAATATTATTTGCTCGGCACTCAGCAGATTTAAGAACTCAAGGAATAAGTTCTTCCTTTGACCTTCTCACTGAGATGTGTATGATCCTGTGTAAGTCATTGTCCATATCATCATGATCAGTCATTTTTCGGCATCTAAAAATGCTTCTGGGAATATAAGGATTAACATGGAGCTATAAAAGTGGGAAAAACAGACCAAATTTGCTGCCCCAATTCTCCTTTTCTGCCCTGATCAAATCCTAATGTCTTATTCACTACTTTTCCTCAAAGCCTCTTTGATTTCCTTCTGCCTTGGCCAGACTCTGGCTGCTTTTAGGTCCATGGAGCAACCTAACTTCCCCAGCAGAAGATACTCGTAGATTCTTTTAAGAATGTGCCTGGCACCACAGTGCTGGGTGCTGAAGTTTCAATAGTAAATTAATTAACACATCCCAGACCTTCTTTTACCAAGCTCATTTTATAGGGAATATCAACTTATAGCACATCCTTAACTCATTCCAGGGTTATATTCCTGGAACCTCTCACTTACTGCCCAGTGGGAGGATTTTCCCCCAGAATCCTTTTGCTCATGGAAGTCGAGTAAAGGCCCAGATTTTGTTTCCAGCCCTCCTTGTGTAGCACATTATCACGGCAGCAGGAATGACTGATGACTTTGGTGTTTTCCTGGCATGGTTTTTGGTTCTGAGGCCTCCAGCTGCATTGCCACGTAAGATCTGTGCTGTCACGTGGTCTCAGAGGTGGCTGTGCTGCTGTAATTCTAGAGTGCAATCCTGAGAACTTCTTGTCACCGTCCGATGAATCAAAAATGATGGAGACAGACATTTACAGAGTCCTTGGTTTCCCAGAGCCTAGAACAACCCCCCATGATTATGTGAAGTGGTAAAGTGGGAACTCCATCAGCAAGAGAGTCAGTGCACTAGCTTGTCAGCAAAGACGTTTCTCTGTGCTGGTCAGACCAGCACTCAACTTTTGGGTCTAATTCCATGCAGGTACACACACATGCCCAGCTTTGTTATAGGGAGGCCAGAATTCATCAGGCTTTTGTGATCTTGAAAACATTAAACTGAAGAAACTCCTAATAATTGACCTGGAAAGGAGAAGGGCTTTGGGACATCAGTGAGCTGCATCTTCAAATCGGGTTGTCACATGGAAATTGATTTGGGTTTGCCCTTCAGGACGTAAGTGGACCAATGGGCAGGCAAGGGAATGGCCACTTTATCTCAACCCGAGGACAAAGTTCCTAATTAGTGCCATCTAAAAATGGCCTGTGCTGCTGTGGGACACAGTGAGCTTCCTGTCACTGGGGCACTGAAGCGTGAGCTGGGTGACACATGGCAAGGGTGCTCGGGGGAATCGAGCTGCAGGCTTAAGAGGAAATACTGGTTTAGATAGTATCCGACATCTCTTCACATCTGTGACTTTCTGACTGTGTAGAACCAGTGGTCTCCAAGGACTCTGTGAGCCCACAATGAATGAATAAGATGATACTTGCCTCGCTCTGAGACCCTTGGAAAAGAAACCAGTGGCAAATGTGGATAATGTTTTAAAAGAGATGATCATTAAAGCCTCATGTGAAGGATGAAACCTCACCTAGAGAGAGCTCTCTAAGCAGCTTGTGTTACTATAAATCTCACTACAGCTACCACCTGTGTCTGTAATGAGGGACCCACCCCATCAAGCACAGGCCTCCTGTGGACTGACGGGGCTCCAAGGGGAGCTGTGGACAGGGTCTTCCCACTCTGAACAACACAGGCCTGAGGTCCACTAGTGGCTGGGAAGTCACCCTTTGAGTGTTTGTATCCATACAGAATAACACCCTGGGACATAGCGGCGGGAAGGGTGGGAACTCTTAACTTTCTTAACTTGAAACTTTGTAAAGCTAGCACAGGAAATGCCATGAATGAACCTCATGGATTTTATATGGTTTATTATAGACATTTAAGCATATACCCATATGCTTAACTCCAGTCCTCTTTTACAACAGGTGAAGCCTTTGGCTAGAGGTGAAGAAGCTCACACACTGGGGTCCCATGCAATGCTGGGACAGAGAAGGATCCCCCATCTCCAATGTACAGCTCTGCAAAATGCCTCTTCTTGCCCCTGGCATAGTGGAGTTTTCGATTCCCATCTCTCTGCTCTGTTTCTAGTCTCTGCTAATCTGACGGTGTGAGCAGTACCGTGCAGCCTTGGTGGACTTCAGAGCAAAAATAGCCATTTGCAAGCCAAACACAAAGGATTTATTGCTCTCAGAAAGATTGGAGACTCCTGTTGCCGGCTATAAAAAAATGGGTTTTTGTTATTTAAAAATGGGTAAATATAAATGAGGCCGCTGGACTGTGGTCCCTTCTTTGGTCTCTGCTTAGTCCCATCCTGATCAGCAGTTTTGAGGCAAACCTCAGAGGAACAGAGAAAAGCAGTCGTTAAACAAAGCAGCAGAAAACAAGCCCTTCCTGCAAGAAACGCCGTCCAGTTTTAACCCTCTGGTTTTCCCTGAATTTCAGATGTTTCCTATTTGCTCAGCCAGGAGTAATTGGTCCCACCTGTGGAGACTCTCAAGCGTGTTCCCCATCTTTTTCATGGCACCCCCTCCAATTGTCTCTGAAGTAGGAGAAGCTCCATGGGGACAGAATTCTGCATTGAGAGCCTGCTAGTGAGCTAAAGTCTGCAAGGGAGCATGCGGATGGCATCAGATCCCTCCCATAACCTGTAGGAAGGAGGGAGTAGAATGCTTGGGCTCCTGGGAGACAAAGGGGAGTAGGATGCAGCAATCAGGCTCTGCAGCACGCCCAGGATTTGCCTAGCTCTGTACCTAGGATGTTTAAGGGAGAGAAGAGAGGACACTTCAAGCCTTGTGTACTAATGAGATAGCTATAATTGTTAACTCATCCTTGTGCCCAAATTGCAACTTCCCAAGAGATCCCAGAGGGAGGCTATCCTAGCTCTGACTTGCAGCAAGCTCTTCCTCTGACCCTTTGTCATTAAAATGACGGGTCTGCTATACCTGCTTCCAGACACACCCATGAGTGTGAAATAAACAAGGCCAGTGTTTCTGGGCCTCCCCCTCATGCTCACACCACATTCACACTAGTGGAAAAAAAGATTCATTGGTGTTCAGGCTGTTTCTGTGTACTGAACCCAGCTGCTCATGAGATTTCGTATCAGGACAAACCCATGAGCCCACTCCCCACCTCTTATCTTCAGAAACCATGAACGTGTATTAAATAGGATGTCCTTGTGAGCAATTTACAAGGTGGCTGGTAAGAGCCACAGATCAGCCTTGCAGAGAATTTATTTCCAAGTAAGTTGATACCAGAGTTGTTTGTTGAAGTGCTACTCATGCCAACAACTTAATACCAGAGCCAGTGTTTGAAAATCCAGTGAGAAATCGGTGCTCAAAAATGTGAATTAAATAGTTCTTGCAGGACGCCTCTTGGCAATTTTTGGATTTTGCCTGGCACGTTGATTCCACGCATCAGTCTAAAATGTCCCCAGTTCTTACCAGCTGCTTGTACCACGTGGCTGCTCCTTGTTTACTGGGAACGTAGCACTGGAGACCAGCCTAGTGCTGAGATCTTTCAAAACATCGGAGTTTCCCCAAGATAAGAGAGCAACTTCAAGCTTAATAATTGAGGTTTTGACCTGAATGTCTGCTATTTCTTATCTGTTAGCAATTTTTGCTTTAAAGAGTAACCAAAGATAACCTTAGTAGCATAAGGGAGGCTTACAGAGCAAAGGAGGAGACGCAGTTATTGCAACATACTCTTCCCAGAACTGCATTTCGTTGGCTAATACCAGACTTCATGTCAGTTTCCCTCATGATCGCTTCCTGGGCTCGTTATTCTTGTCCTCTCCTGACACAGGCTTTATATGTGATGAGAAACACCAGGGAATTCAAGCCAGGCCAGTGAACAAGGGAAGGCCCGTTAGCTGTGGCTGAGCAGAGGAGAAGTGATGGCCGGCTGCGTGCAAAGGACCTGGCTGGGCTGCCCTTGCAGTGGTGTTTGGAAGGATTTTCTAATTTGTGTGGAGTGAATCAGCTCACCTGGCCCACACAGACCCGCTTACTGAGCTTTTGCAGTTACCCTTAAAAGTTCTCATTCACAGCCACCTGACCGATGACTCCTAAGTTTCAGGAGAACCCTGAGAAGAGTTGTTTGTTAATATAAGAGTGCAAAGTCGTGAGGGTTTGGGATGGTTCTTGTGCAAAGTTGTGAAGGTTTGGGATGGTTCTTGTGCAAAGTCGTGAAGGTTTGGGATGGTTCTTGTTGGTCAGCCCTGGGGATGTGGTTTTTCATTGGTGGGTTCTTTCTGCTTAAGGTTTTAAAAACAAGATCCTTATTCCTGAGTGGGAGAGAGTCATGTTCCTGGAAGGAAGAAGTGGAGGGGCAGTGTCTCGGTCCGTTCTGGTGCCGTAACAAAATGCCCTAACTTGGGCAGCTTCTAAACGGCAGACACATTGTACCTCCCCCAGTTCTGAAAACTGAAAGTCTGAAAGGAGGGTGCTGCAGACCCAGTGTCCGGGTACCTGACACCATCCTGCTCTGTCCTCACGCAGTGGAAAGGGGGACTCTCTATAAGGGCACCGACCGCATGATATGGGATCAGCCTTCATGACCATCACCTCCCAAAGGTCCCACCTCTGAACAGTCCCATCTTGCGAGCTGGGATTTTAACATGTGGTTTTTAGGTAACAACATGTACAGACCAGCAGGCAGAGAACAAATACCTCCCCCTGTCCAGGCCAGTAAAGAAGGGCATGGACCGCCCTCCAGCCTCCCTCCTGTTCACGGCATGCCTGTTCTGTGGTGGGGGAACCACGCCGTGAAGGAAGAAGGCGGGTGATCAGCGTCCTCCTCTGCTGTGGTGGCGAGTGGGCAAGGGCTGGGCGGAAGAGAGGACCCACCAGACCTCACTCTTTTCCTCTCTGTCTTCCCTGTCCCCAAACCCGGTCCTCTTGGGGACTTCTCTTGTCAAATCTATCCCTCCCTCGTTCATTATCAACTTTTACTAAAATGATACATCAGGGAGCCCCTAGTTTACAAGTCTAACGCTTGTCTCTCTGTCCTGTGGGTCTGAAATTGGACCAGTCAGCCTTTCTGGAATAACGAGCCCTACTACCAGACACATGTGGAGCTGATCTGTGGCAGAAAACCAGGGTGTAAATTTGCCATGTGAAATGGACCTTTCTCTTTCGGTTTGCTCTTTTGAATGTGTGTTCAAGTACTGAAGTACGTAACAGAGGACTGGTAGTCAGAATTAGCAACAGTCACATAAAAGGTAAAGAACTAAAGCGAAAGACTTTGATAAGGCTGACAGGCTACCCTGAGTTTTTGTGATGGGGTCTCGTGCTATTGCTCAGGCTGGTCTTGAACCCTGGCCTCCAGCGATCTTTCTTCCTCAGTCAGCCTCTCTGGTTGCTGGGATTATAAGCATGAGGCACCATGCTTGGCCAGTCAGGCTATATCAAAGCCTACTAAATCATCCCTGTATTTCTAAAGTGCTCAACCTTGGCAGACCCAAATGTGAGTGACTGTCGGACTTGGGATTTCTCTCCCTGAGTCTAATGCCAGGCTAGAGTGCTGTGGAGTCAGCTTAGCTTATAGAAACCTCAAATTCCTGGGTTCAAGTGACCCTCCTGCCTCAGCCTCCCGAGTACCTGGGACTACAGGCACTCACTGCAACACCCAGCTAGTTTTTCTATTTTTAGTAAATTTTTCAAAACATGGTCTTGAACAGAGTTTGAGGAATCTTCCCACCTTGGCCTTCCAGGGTGCTAGGATGACAGGCGTGAGCAGACAGGCTTGGCCCTAATAATGTCTCCCAGACACTGAAAGGAGCTAAACCTTCCCTAGGTTTTCTCTTGGAGCAGTGTGTACTCCTGGTTTAAATACAAGGCAAATAGCTCTCATACTTTTACCAAATTATAAGATGGGCACACTGGCATAAAAGTTATTAGAAACCATATTTTCCCATAAAAGCAAAAGGAGCTACAGCCAAAGTCATGTGTTGGTTATTAGCCCGGGTGCCAGGTGCTGTGGGTAGAAGCTCTGGGAGTGGCTAATGCCCGTGTCTTCTCACCCAGGCCAGTGAAAGACGCGTTCATCTCATCGTGTCCCGCCAGGTCCGAGGACAGAGCCCGGACATCTTTCAGGAAGCCAGCTGGAGCAGCAATGGCAGCCAGTCCCCAGGGCCAGGGCGGAGGAGCAACTCTCCCAGGGTAAGGCCCAGCAGGGCATGTCCATTGCTCCTAGAAGGAGCTAATTCTTAGGGAGGCTGCTCACTTCAAAGTGCCACCTCTGGACTTTGTGACTTAGAGAAACACCCCAAAGTCCCATCTTCAAGCCTTGGTGAGATAACACAGGTCTGCCATCCGAGCAGGAGAGAGGAAAATGCAGGCAGGTTTGGAACCCAACCATGGAGGCCTCATATAGAGAGCTAATTTCCAGTCTAAGCCAAATAGATGTCACTTTTTACCAAGAGACATTTTATTTAAAAAATGTTTTCCTTTCTCTTGGACATGAAATAAGAAGCTTTCTTGGTTTCTGGTTTTTGAATTTCCAAATCTGCCTAGAAATTAAAATAGTGCTTCTGCTACCATTTTTAATGTGTTTGCATTTGCCAAAGGGCCCACAAAGATAATTTAAAAGCTCATGTGACATTAGGGAATGGTGAGACATGGGTCAAACCACAGGGCACATGTCCTGTCTCGTGGCATTCAAATCCAAAAAAAATTTTAAAACCCCATGGACCAAGTAGAATTTATCTGTAGGTAGTATCCATCCTTCCAGCTAGCAGTTTGCAGACTGTGTTTAAACAAGATGGCTCAGCCCGTTTGTACTCCTATCTGTGGCTTCTATTAGAGGCAGTGCCTTAACCTTCCCATCTGGGTGCGTGTCTAAGCAACACAAACTTTGTTTGGCCCAGAGTAAGAGTCTAGTGGGTTGGCGTGGCATCCTGTTGTGATGGCAGATAGCTTCTATCTATCCCTTCCCCTGGATTCTGGTTTCATTATATCACTTGTAACTAAAAGAATATCTTATAGGTGGCCCATTCTTCTTGCAACAGAGAGTAGGGAACACCCCTTTCCTTCTACAATAAGCTATGCTTTGGTTGGAATAACTCAGAAGCTGAGTTTTCGAGCAATGCACGGACACAGAAACAGTACTCAAAAACTTTGATAATGGAGCATCTCTGCTTTACAATACTCTATAAATTACAGAGCCTACAAGATACAGGCTATACTCCAGCAAGACATGCCCCCTAAATTCATAAATTCCATGTTTGTTTACAGTAAGCAATCTGAACAGACCAAGTATATCCTGCTAATTTATTTAATGGGTAAAAACTCACTTGTGTCTTTTTTTCTAGTAAGTCAGCATGTTTAAGTTGAACTGATCGTCTTTATTAATGGAAAACTAGTTGATTGGTTTAATTAACTAATTGCTTAACATTTTTATCTAATTAATTGTAGTTGAATTAACTAAAATATATTATATCCTAATTCGTTAAATTACGGGAAATGAGGTCTCCATCCACACTGTGGTTTTGTAATTCCTTCCACCTCCCCATCATGAGTCATGGAAAGAACCCGGAGGATCTAATCCTACTTTTGTTACCACCCTCTATCATGCATGTGACTTAATGCTGGAAACCCTGCTATGGGAAATCGTATTTATTTTAATTTATATTATATCTGACTTTGTGAGATGCCCTCCCCAAAAGGGTGGTATATTTAAAATAAAACTAAGACATATAGGGCACTTTAATTGTTTAGGTTTTTATGCTACTAAAATGTTGTTTGATTTAGGAAACAATGTGACTTTTAGAAAATCACTTAAAAGATTCAAAGAAATACCAAAGAAGGCAAACCAGGATTTGTGGGACAGAAATATTTTAGCCAATTGACAAGTGAAGGGACAACAGTCACCAAATTTAGGAGTGTGGTTACCTCTATGGGAGAGGAAAGAAATACGACCAGAGAGAAGTCAAACAGAGACTAAGTGGACGCAGAATGTTCATTTCTAATACTGGGTTTTGAAGTACATGGGTAGGACGTTCTGTTGTTATTTATACTTCTTTTTATTTGTCTAAAATGTTTTATTTTAAAAATCCAAGGCACATATAGATACACTTTTATAGTTCAAGTGATAAATACACAGATGCCCGTAAGATTTTTTAATCAGCTTTAATTATTGCCTCATAAATTATGTTTTTAAATATGGGGGAACATTCCGAAGGGTCCAAAGTTGAGACAGGCATGGAGAAGTGAAGAGAAAAGACAGATGGAAAGGATGATCTCTGCTGTATTTAACTCTCCTCCTCCCCAGCCACAGTCAGGCAAGTCTGCAGGTGAGGGCTCCACGGGGAGACTTGGGTTTCTCCATTGCTAATGTGAATCTCACTGGTGAGGAATTTCAGAGGCCCTGGGAGACACAGGCAGGACACATGGACACAGATCTTATTTGTGGCACCGCAGTCATTGTCACGAGCCCTCCGTGGCTCAGCTAAACATCTCTTTGCTCAGCATAGACAATCCTGTTTGGTACACACTTAGGCAGTGGGAAATAAGACACTATATAAAATATGGTTATTGTTGTTTAATTTAGAAAAAAACTCCTGATATTCATAAATGATAAGAATTTTTTATTTTAATTCTGACTCTCTGCTATCAGGAATAAATGACTCGTTGGAGAAAATTTAGGTGCAATTCACTTTGAATGTTTACTATTTCTCCATCCTGTCCCTCCCTCCATCCAACCGTTCCCTCGGAAATGTAAACTTTCTCTGAGTTAATCCATAGAGTTTGCAGATAAAGCCACTCTATTATGGTGGATATGGGTAAGGTGAGGGTTTTGTTAGTGTCTTTCTCTGTGGTTTCAAGGACCACCATCATATTTATTCAATGTATGTAATTTATGTAATCTTGGCAGTTTTTGCACATAGAAAATGCAAATCCAAATGTGAATACATGTGCAATGTTTTTCTGTCTGTGCCTTCAGCCCCCTCACCCTGCAGTTACTTGTCGGGAGAAGGTTGTGAGTATCCGGAAAGACCCCAGTGAATCTCTTGGCATGACCGTTGCAGGGGGAGCATCACATCGGGAATGGGACCTGCCGATCTATGTCATCAGTGTTGAGCCTGGAGGAGTCATAAGCAGAGATGGAAGAATAAAAACAGGTAAAAAGTCAGGGGACATAAGGGACTGGGTGGCAGAGTATTATGAGAATAAGCCCTTCACCATGTTGGATAACTGTTTTCAGAATTAAGAGAAGGTTAGATGATCTGGGAAGGACATCTATTACCCATTGACCATGACTAGTTCGAATATAGTTCCTAGAATGAGTTTCACTTCTCTTAGTTCATTGATATGGGACAACTTGCCTGCTAGTAAAAAGATAGAACTGCGGAACTATCCCAGTGATTACTAGGGAGCTGCTACAGGCATGGACAAGTTTTCTGTATCTAACAGCGTGATTTGGTTCCGTTCATTCTAAGTGATTCTTCACTGCGTTGATCCAGTGATGACACAAATTCATGAATTGCTCCATTTTATGGGTTGGACAGGAGAAGTCATTTGATAAATTGGATCCATTGAATATATATTAAGTGAAAGTACCATGCTAGGTACTTTCCCATTGAGGGAAAGTTTTTTAGTACATTAATCTCTCATGTTGTGAGCTACTTTGAGTAAAGGAAGGTGATACCAAATTTGCCTCTACAAATATATATCCTTAGTAGTGTTGTCAACTCATATGAAGGGTTGCAGGCTCAGATGGATGCAGGATTATCTCTTGTCATAGGTCCAGAATCAAGAGATAAAATGTGAAGTTTCCAAAGTGTAACTGCTCAGCTGGAGGAGCCCTGGGGGGTGAGCAGTGTGGTGGGGGGTTTAGTCACCTAGGGCGTGGGTCAGGAAGGACTCAAGCCCTCCCCATCTTTCTCCTCTTGTCTTTTTGCTTCTTCTGTGGCTGTTCTCTATAAAACAATTATGAGCAAAGGGAGACAGAAAAACAGGAAAAAGATACAAGAATAGAAAGCAGGGAGAGAGAGATAAAGATAGCACGTAGTGGGAGAGCAATGCACATAGTGGGAGAGCAACGAGGCCAAACAGCATGACTTGTTAGCAAGAGAATGAGCCAGAGGGTTATACAACAGGACAGATGGAGATGGTCCTGCACATAGTAGGTGCTTAACCCATGGTAGCTGTTTTCACCTTTATGATGAACTCTTCTTTCTGCCTCTAAGAGCACCGTCCCAAGTTCACTTTCTGTAACTACCATAGACCCCTCTTCTACACACTGTCAGGCCAGCCCACATTCGTCAGGTGTCCACCGTGCACCGGGCTCTGTGCAAGTGCTGGAGCTTCTGCCAAGTGCTTTCCCTTTGTGTTAAAAACAGGGAGCACAAAAGGAGCAAAAAAGTAGGTTTTCTTTGATTAAATAGTGAACAAGGTTAATTTATGTTCCTGCCTCTGTTCTCCAATCAAAACTTACTGGTACCTTGGAATGCACACACTGTTTACTTCATGTCGAACATGAGGAGCTGAGGACACCCCCTCACCCTCTCCGCGTCCCCACAACCCAGTCAGTCCCTGCCTCTTGCACTCTCAGTAAGAGGCGCTGTTCATACACTCAGTAAAGGTGGCTTCTGCCTCTCTGGCCATCAGGTGACATTCTGTTGAACGTGAATGGGACTGAGCTGACCGAGGTGAGCCGGAGCGAGGCAGTGGCATTACTGAAAAGCACCTCCTCTTCAGTGGTGCTCAAAGCTTTGGAAGTCAAAGAGCAGGAGCCAGAGGAAGACTGCAGCAGCCCCGCAGCCCTGGACTCCAACCATAACATGGCCCCACCTAGCGACTGGTCCCCGTCCTGGGTCATGTGGCTGGAATTACCTCGGTGAGTCCCAGCGTGACATCCCTGTAGGAGGAAATGATTACATTTCTTTCACTCTTTGAGGCTGATTCATAGTACAAGCATCTTAATGAGACCCAGTCTTGGTTGTGGGACTGTTCGAAATAATTCTGTCTTCCTATTTGTAACTGAAAGCACACACAGAGATGCCAGGGCAGGGACGGAAGCCTGGATTGGAGGCACCAGCAGGTATGCACGCTGGGTGCTCCCAGGACTCCACGCACAGCTGTGCAGGGTGTCCCCCCAGACAGAGGGGAGCTCAGAGCACAGGCTATGTTTGTGCACCCTGGACCTGAGCTGTGCCCACCAGGGAAGGGTCACCTGTGCCTAATTTGCTAGTGGTGGCCCTGGGAGCATTGCTTAGAGGCTGACTCCCTGCTGGGGCTGTGTGTGCCTGTGTGGTTTTCAGGTGGCCCTGGCTCTCCATAAACAGAGCCACAGAACACACTACCTTCGCCCAGACTTTCAAGCATCTGTTGACTTGGGACGTTGCTCAGATTCCGTCCTCAGTGCCTGCTCCCGATAAGTTCTTGTATAGAAATTCAGGAAGCAGCTCAGCTGCCATTGTAGTGTAGTATAGCTCGAGCCTTACAATATAGCATCTGTTCCTCTCACACCATCACTTCAGGGAAGGATTTGGGGTCAGCCTTACTAAATGGCTATCACAGAAATGAAATACTCAAAGAGCGGATAAATTGGTTTCTTACCTGCATCAGAGCATAAACTATTGTCTGAAAAGCTTACCTTCCTAATTCCAGATGCATAATTTAAATGTTAAATATTAGAGTAACTGACGATGATATACTAGCATAGGATTGAAAAAAATGAAAGCAAGATGTTGGGTTTTAGAACATTTTTCTTGAGGGTGGAGATATGTCTCTCTCTTTTTCTCTTTTTGTAATTTATATTGAGGGATTTAAAAAAAAAATCCCTGCCTCAAAGATACACTGACCTAGATTCCTTTTTGAGTCTTCCATAGTTAATAAATTATTTTTAAAGTCAGTACATTTTTTAAACTCCTTAAGCAGTTGAAAACTGAGCATTGAGGCTGTTTAAAAGTCTTCAAACATTTTAGAAGTGGGCCTGAATGGAAGAAGTGAATGTTACTTTAAATAGATGTTATTAAAAATAAAAAAAAAAACTTCTGAAACTAGTATATATTAAAATAAGTCATTTTTTTTATTTGAAAGCTACTTTGTCACATAATCAGTATTATCATAGTTCCTCATCAATTCATTCACATAAGAGAAGATGTGTGATAAGCTTTTTTACTCTAGATATAACCATGTGCTGTTTACTCCAGATATACCTGAATTGCTAGAAATTTAGTCTGCAAATAGATTTTCTTTTTTTTTTTTTCTTTTCTGAGACAGAGTCTCACTTCATAGCCCTCAGTAGAGTGCTGTGGTGTCACAGCTCACAGCAACCTACAGTTCCTGGGCTTAGGTGATTCTCTTGCTTCAGCCTCCCGAGTAGCTGAGACTATAGGCACCCACCACAACGCCCGGCTATTTGTTTGTTGCAATTTGGCTGGGGCTGGATTTGAACCCACCACCCTCGGTATATGGGGCCAGCGTCCTACTCAATGAGCCACAGGCACAGCCCTAGATTTTCTTTTTATTTCACAGAAATTTCTAAGTTACAAACCTACCTAGCTAAACATATCCCCCCACTTAACAGTGTGAAGAAACCTGTTTGCCCTTGTGTATGATGTAGCCATTTACCTAAGGTTCTCCACCAATGAAAGAAAACGATAAAACATGTCAGCAGGTGCAGACGCAGGGAGGCCATCGTAGTTTTATGGGGCAGTGCTGGAGTTTGGCCCACGGGAGCTTGTTTTGAACCAGTGGGTATCAGATACAGCAGATCGTACAGGACAGTGCAGGTGTGCCTGTCAGGTGTGCAGCGGTGGCCCCTGCATGGCAGCTCCAGGCAGTGTTCCTGCCATTACCAGGTACCATCCCACTGGAGGAAATTCAGAAAACACTGAAGACTTTCTGCTTTATTCTTTGTCGGCTCTTGGGGCCCACATTCCACATCTGGAAGTCTTTCCAAACATGCTCTCCTCTGGCCGAGGAGGATAGTAATACACACTAACTCATTTCTCCTCTTGCCTAAGAATTTTAACCTTTTACTCTCCTAAAACTCTTAAGCACAGAGTAGTTAACTAACTTGCCAGAAGTCGCATGGACAGTTAATAGGCACAGCTGGAATGTGAACCAGGCGGTCTTGTCTTGGCATCTATGACTTGAACCGCGATCTAATTCTAAGTTTCATGTGCATCCTCAAGGGTATGCTAAGTCCATATCCAGCTTTAATAGTTGGAGCTAAACCATTTGTGTCTTCTCCACCATAAAGCGAGTGTCGGAGGAATTAGAATGTGCACAGATTTTTGTCCCTCACTGGATATTTCGTGTAGCCACCAGCATAATAAGTATCACTTTCATCACTGCTTTCCTCCTAGGCCTCAAATTCCTTGTCATTTTCTTGTCAGCTCTCCTGTATGGTGATGGTTTATGTGTGATAGTCAACCAGAAATCATTTCAAGAACAAAAATATTTTTTAAATATTTCTTTCTTTTATACCCACCCCAAACCTCAATGTATTTAATGTGTGATGTGAATGCATTTTATGTGTTTACTAGAATAATGAGAGGAGCCTCTGAAAGAAAAGAAGGTCTCGTGTTTCTGAAGGCCTTTACATGACTCTGCTTAGCAGAAATTTGTTGAATGAAATAACCCAGTAAGGCTTTATGTACCAGGGAAAGCCTTCGTGGGCCTCATAATCTAGTGTGCAAAAAATGTCACAATAAATTGTTTAAACTTGTGAGTTATAAAAGCCATAATTAAACTATTACGAATATGTTGTAGGCACATAGGGCTTTGGGAACCTAGAGAAGATATTGGAGTGAATGACAGTATATTTCATCTAGTTGGAGGATACAACCGATACAACAAAAATAGGAGAGTATTTTGCCAATAATGACAATTACTTATTTTCATAATTGCGCTCTGTAACAGCCAACTGCAAAACCTCAGTGGCACAGAACAGTAAGAACATATTTTGCTCCTGAGCCTGTGGGGTCCAGTTGACCCAGGCTGGCTTGGTTGATCTTGGCAGGCTCAGCTGGGCTTTTGCACTCCTCTCTGGGCCACATAGATAGCTGCTTGCTGACCATGCTTGCATGTGCAGGGTTTGGCTGTGGCAAACACCTGCTGATGCTCTTTGGCTGAGCCAGAATCAGATCAGGAGGACACTACAAAGTTCTGTAGTAAAGAGCATGGATAACATGGAAGGGTGAAGAATTGGGGCCATCAGTGCAATTATTTTGCCATAGTAAGGAAGAGTATTGATAATCTCAAAGAACTTTTGTTTACGTAAGTTATATCTGTAATTGTTATTTACCGTAGGATAAATTAATCTGAGAAAATGTATTGTTATTTAAAATAATAAGCCCAGTATGTGTTAATGTAAATAATGTATCTTTTATGAAAAAAATTTCCAAAAAACCTAGAAGAATGGCATTGTTTCATATGTTTGCAAACCGTTAAGATACCTGGATTCCCACATTTGCTTCTGTGCTTCATCTGCTGCCTTGTTACCCATCACGTGGCCTCTGGAAAATGTCACAAGAGAAAGTGGGAGTGAAAAGGCAAATCACTTATTATTATGTCCTGTTACTATTATGGAAATGGTTTTTTGGTCCTTCTGATATCCCAAAAGGCATGCACTGGGAACCACTTTTGGAGGAAAGTTTAAGATAAAGATAGATTTGGGCAGGATTAATATGCAGATGGTATAGTACAGGCGCTCAGTGGAATATTGGAGTCCACTGAGAAGCCGGCTGAGGAAAGGGGAGACCTTGGAGGAAACAGAGAAAGAACAACCAGTGAAAGAACAGAAAAAATGTCCGTTGGATTTAGCCTAATGGGCAGTCAGGGGCTTAGGCAGGAGTTTTATGAAGATATAGAGGGTAAAGGCATGGTTGCAGGGAGTCCTAGGTGAAAGTCTTAGGAGAGGGAGAGGTGGCAAGTCCTCAGTAGAGCATGACACACAGTAGAGAGGTGGGGAGGGTACGTTTTAAAAAGAGCCCGTATTTCAGTCACCTTCTTCAGTGACCTCAGCCCAAACTTGGCATCTCCTAAACTGCTCCCACCCTGAAATTATTTCAAAGTCAGATGCTCTGAGTACACACTTGTAGTCTATAGACTATTCTAACTCATAGAAGAGGAATGGGTTCACTCAACCCGTTTCTTCTGTCTTCACCTCCCTCCCAATGCCTGTAGAGTCGATGGGCAATCACGTCAACCATCTTTGTTTTTTTAGAATCATATTTTCCACTTTCTTACTCCACTGCCCTACTGGACTGGACTGGCAAAAACACAACCTCAGAATTGTTCAAAAACAAGATCTCAGAATGGTGCTGGTGAAAATCAAACTGACTTCCTTTAGATTCCTAGGCATCGTCAACATTCGGCTGGGCCCACAGTGCCGCCCAGTGTCCCACGATAGCCATCCATCAGCTCTACCCTGTCAATCTCTACAGCAGCTGCGCCTCAAGGACCCTGAGCACATTAAACCTCCAGCATCTCCACCCCTTTCTCCCTAGAAGATAATTTTGCTTTCTACTTCACAAACTAAAATCCAGGCCCTTTAGATTACACCTTCTATAACTTTCGGCCTTCACACCTCTTGTGTCACCTGAATACTTCCTATCCAGCCTTCCTTTGCCTCCTAGGACCATGCAGGAGGACCCCCCTGTCCTCTCAACAGTGATGCTCTAATTCTCCCCCCTGCTGCCTCTCACTGATCCTCCCACCCCTTCCTGTGGTCTCCAATCCTCCCTTTCCCCTGGCTATATCTTCTTAGCAGTTCAACATGTTCAAGTCTCTTCCATGTTAAACGACAGCAAGCTGCTCTCCAGCAGGCCGACTTCTGGAAGCGATTGACCGTTGTACATCTACTCTTTTCTTTTTCTCCTCACTGACAGCTCTTGCCACAAAATTATACTCATCCATATCGCTGAAGACCTCTTTATGGATTAACCCAATGGATATATTATAGACTTCCTCTTGCTTTATTTCTTTGCAGCATTTTCTCATCCTCATAGTCCTTACTTAAATCATTACCAACAATCACAACCTCCAAATCTCCTTTTCAAGCATTTCACACTGACCCTCACCTCCAGTCTTCCCAGATCACGGAATGGTGCCGCATTCCAACAGCTTTGTTGTTCCACTGGGCGGATGCCTCCTCTGTGTAGGTGGCTGGGGAAGGTCGCAAGAGATGACATTGAGCCCGTGACCTGCACTGACCCAGGCCTCTAAGTGTTGCCAGGCGAAGCCAGACACCAACCCCCTCAAGCAGGGCTTCATTTCCTGGTGGTGCCGCTTTGGAGTCCAGTTGTGCGCTTTGGGTCTGTCTATAACGTAATAGTGTCTGCCTCTTTCCTTTGGTTAGCTTTCTAAAGACTAGCCAGAAGGCCCCTGGGCACTGGCTCAGTCTTTTAAAACTATTAAGGGCCTGGGTGGTGCCTGTGGCTCAAAGGAGTAGGGCACCAGCCCCATATACTGGAGGTGGTGGGTTCAAACCTGGCCCTAGCCAAAAATGGCAAAAAAAAAAAAAAAAAAAAAACTATTAAGGCCCAATTCTTACCTAAAATTATCATGGCTAGAGAATTTGCCGAGGAAGTATCAAAAGTAAGTTTCAATTGTAAGAAATGAACAATGGTAGATCTTCTGGCTTTATTTGCATTCTTCAAATAAGGTTGCTCGGGAGGAGCGGTGTAGTCAGATCTGGGCGTGGGTCCTAAGACATCTTGTCCAGGTTTTATAACTCGCTGCTTCCTGCCCTGACTTGGATTTAATGGGATACCTGACCCTTAATTTGCTTCAGAGAAATTCTTGTTTGAGATACGGTATCTACTCAGGAGCACAGTGGGTGCTGAGGGAGTGTGGCGGCAGAAAATCAACACAGGACACCAACCTGGAGGGTGGTTTCTCTTAAAAACACTTCCAAATGTTTTAAGAGGAAAAGTTTTATTATAGGTAGAGTGGCATACCACACTTGAATAAAATTTCAAGAATAAGAGGCTGGCTATAAAATTATATAATGGAAAAAACCACTGAAAGAGACACTTCTCATTCTGGCCCTGTCGCCAGTTAGCTGAAGTACACATTACTTCATCTTTCTGTTTTGCTGCTTCTGTGACAAGTCTCTTTTAGTTAATATTCTATTTTCTATTGAATTTCAAAAATTCCAGGCTCTCTTTGTTCAGAATACTCGGCCGTGCTTCACATGGCTGGCTGCTTCTTGCTATTCAGGTCATGGCCTAAAAGTCTTTATTTAGAGGTCTAAAATAAAATAACCACCCAGCCCAAAGCAAGCATCCAGGCCGGATGGGATCAGAAATCTGTCAGAATGGGCACCAAGTCCATGATCTGGAAAGACCGGTGGTGAGGAACAGAGAGGAACGCTTGAAAAAGAGGCTTGGGAGTGGCAGTTGGTAATGATACAGATAAGGATGGTGAGGAGGATAGCACTACCAAGAAACCTACCTAAGAGATAATTTATCCTGCAGTTTAGGCAGAATCTTAGTCCAAGATTATTATAAACTATAAAATTATATTTTCTTATCATTATAATTTTAGGGACGGAGCCTCACTGTGTTGCCCAGGATGGAGTGTAGTGGTGAGAACACGGCTCACTACAACCTCAAACTCCCGGGCTCAAGCAATCCTCTTACCTCAGCCTCCTGAGTAGCTGGGACTACATGCATGTACCACTGTGCCTAGCTAATTTTTGAAAAATGCTTTGTAGAGATGGGTCTGGCCACGTTGCCTGGACTAGTTTTGAACTTCTGGACTTAGGCGATGCTCTCTCCTCACCCTCCCAAAATGTTGGGAGACGTGTGGGCCGCCATGCCCAGCCGAAACATTCTTCTTCAACAATTTTACACATCCAAAAATTATTTACAGCAATGAGCAATACCCTATTGCTGACCCGCAAACTGTATAAGGACAGAAGTTGGGGTTATTTACAACCTTGCAGAGCATTTGAACATCGGTGCATCATTTGTGTGTACAGTCAGCGAATTTGTCTTGTTGAATGGGGTAGAGGGTGTAGGGTTTACACGGTGAGTTGTCTGCTGTGTACACACAGCAGGACCCACCCACACATTACAACCCGGAGCATTTTAAGATTAACTTTTTAGCTGTGACCAAAATATGTATAAGGTGTATAATAATCTGAGAGACTGTAAGATTTCTTTTTAAAAGTTATTTCAAAGTTATTTTCTAAGTTATTTAAATTTTTAAATAAACCTGCTTTAACATTAAACATACTTTAACATTATTAGCTGAATTAGGGAAGTAAATATCCTATTTATGGATAGTGAATCAAGCTTCTTTGATTTTTGTCAAGACAAGACACACCTTTTCTGAAAATACATAAAATTTCAGAAAAGTAATCAAAAAAAAAAAAAGAAGACAGTTCACACAGCTTTAACTCAGAGCTTAGTTTTGCAGCTGCCATTACTGAGGAAGTGGTGATTCGTTTTCCTTTTACGTTTTTTATTATATTTATTAAAATGTAGTTTTGTATTTTTAAATACAATACAAATGTGGGTTATTTTGTATACTTTTGTAAGATTTGGGGATTTTTACCTTATTTTTTTCTTTTTCTTTCTTTTTTGTTTTTTTTTTTTTAATTTTTATTTTTTAGACAGAGTCTCATTCTGTCACCCTGGGGTAGAGTGGTATGGTGTCATCTTAGCTCACAGCAACCCCAAACTCTTGGGCTCAAGTGATCCTTTTGCCTCAGCCTCCCAAGTAGCTGGAAACGGGGTTTCACTCTTGCTCAGTCTGGTCTCGAACTCCTGATCTCAAGCACTCTACCCAACTCAGGATTCCAGAGTGCTGGGATTACAGATGTGAGCCACCACACCTGGCCAAAATTTTGTTTTTCTAGAAACTCATTTTTTTATTATATCTAATCTAAGCATTAGTCTGCAATCAACTGGAAATAAAAAGAAATCTGGCCCTTCACCACAGACTGAGAGGCATCTGACCCAGAAGCCGGAGTAAATGCTAAGTTAATCATAGCAGGAAACTTGAAATTACTCACTGGAATCTATTAAGTTAATGGTAATGATTGTGTAAATTGGGGCCAAGAAGTGAAACCTTTTTGAACATGAGACTAAGCAAAATAATAAGGGAGCATTTTGAAAAGAACTAATACTGGTTATAGATTTATCTACTTTCAAGAAGAGTTCAAAATATCCCACACCCACTGTCTTTCCAATTTCTGGTATTCGAACACCACTTAGCAATGAGAAGTTTTGAAGAATTCAAAACAGGAAAAAATAGGATCTTACACATTCTCTACTCATTTTTTCCCCTAACACTGTCTCAAGGAACAGGCTGTGCCTTCGTCGTCTTAGTCCCCCAGACCCAGCTCCAGGCCGGGCAGAGTTTGCAGATGTTCATGGCATTGGCATAGAAGGGGATAGAGGGAAAAATTTAAACTTTAGCTTCTGATCAGCTCAAGACTTCATCGTACTTTTTAACTCATTTCAGTCAGTGGAGTTAAATTTATTCTTGAGGTAACCATAATTTTCTCAAGGGGAAAATTTACGAAACTTCCTGCTATTCCTTGTTTTTTTACAATTTTGGGTTCATACCAGGGTCCATACAATTAGGTTACATTGTTTGCATTTGTAAGTTAAAGTTGTAGTCAAGTTCTTCACCCAGGAAATGTGCCATATTGTGACCATTAGGTGGAGACTTAGCAAAGCACCTTCCCCACTCCCTCCTACTTGAATTTGCTTTTCTCTGGTGTGGGCCTGTTACTAATCTACTAGTTTCAGCTTAGTATTCGAGTGCATGGATGCTTTTCCATTCTTGAGATATGTTAGATAATGTTCTCCAAATCCTTCCTCCCTGCTAGTCCTTGCACCTGTAGTCCCCAACCCCTGGGCTGTGGACAGGTACAGGTCGGGAGCCTGTTGGGAACCTGGCTGCCCAGAAGGTGAGCAGTGGGTGAGCAAAGCTCCAGCTGTATTTACAGCCTCTCTCCCTCACTCACATCACCGCCCGGGCTCTGCCTCCTGTCACATCAAAAGGGCCATTAGATGCTCATGGAGCACAAACCCTACCATGAACTGTGTCCGAGGAGGGATCTGGGTTGCACACCTCTGAGTCTGATACCTGAGGATCAAGGCAGACAGAACTGAGATGGTAGCGCTGAGGAGCTGCTGCAAATAGATTATCATTGGCAGAGAGGTCTGACTGCCCATAGACCATGATACATCAATTGCTTGCCGACTCATACCCAATCCATTCAGTTGAAAATTTGTCTTCCAGAAGACCAGTCCCCAAAATAGGGGGACCACCACCTTACACTGTGCCAGATCATCTTTGATTAGGCCTCAATTTAGAGAATGAGCTCAGAATAGGAAAAAAGCTCACATTTAAATTTAGAGTTTAAGGCCACTTTGTATCTCAAAGGTCACTGATCAAAAACAGCTGCCACATTTCCTAGTGGGGAGGGAAATACATAGTAATTCAACCAAGTTTAAAAAAACTACCAGGCCCAACTAATGATGGTCTGACTCTGAAAGGGTACAACATTGAGTTCTTTTTTTTTTTTTGTGAGACAGAGCCTCATGCTGTCCCCTGGGTAGAGTGCTGTAGCATCACAGCTCATGGCAACCTCCAACTCCTGGGCTCAAGCGATTCTCCTGCCTCCGCCTCCCAAGTAGCTGGAACCATAGGTGCCCACCACAGCGCCTGGCTATTTTTTAGTTGTAGCCATCATTGTTGTTTAGCGGGCCTGGGTTGGATTCGAACCCGCCAGCTCAGGTGTATGTGGCTGGTGCCTTAGCTGTTTGAGCCACAGGCGCTGAGCCCAACATTGAGTTCTTAATGCTACAATCCAGTTACTCAAGACAATTAAAGGAAAACACTGTTAATGAAATCAAACTAGCAACACATCTTGTGGATGGATTGTGCAGAGGGGCTGGGGTGGTGTACTTTGCTCACCCATGTATCCTAAGTACCTAGTGGATGGGGTGCTGTCAATATAAACACGTGAATGATAATCCAGGAAATACCTTCTCTTGGGTATCAAGAGGCCAGAGTCGATTTAAGGTTCAAGTACATAGTTAATGAAAAAAACAATGAAGAACGAAAAACACCATCAAGTACTGCACTTATGTGCTCTTGTATGTATTTGAAAGACAACTAGATGTTAAGATAGACAGTTGGTCATGACCTTGGATAGTCATCATCTAATTCCTCACCTCCTTTCTCTGAGCTCGCACACACAGACCCCGGGAGAATGTAATGTCTGGGGAACAGCCAATCACCTGTTTGGTCCAGGAGCTGAGGACCATTATGTAAATGTGGTATCTGAGACACCACAGATCCTAACAGATGAATTCACTACTGGCATCAAGGTTTCCTGTGAAATACAGCAGATAAATGTTATAATAAAGATGAGGTTTTTTAATCGACTGAAATTCATCCTTTCCAGCTATCATTCTGGTGAAAGAAACATTGTGAGTGATGTATACATATGCCAACAGTTACAAAACTGGGAAGAGCTGAATTTTAGCACTACATTTTAATTCACCAGACCCTAAAAGCTTGTTTTATTTCAAACGAGACTCAGCAACGTCATGGGATAAAGTTACATTACATGGATTAGCAAGGTCAGCAGCACATGTAATGACCAACCTCATCACTTAACATTTTACAAGAGACTGTTTATTGGCCTTAAAAAAAGTTAAAAGAATATTTTAAGGTACAGTTTATAAACAAAACAGCCACATCTTGATTTTTTTACCAACATGAAAATGCTAATCTCCTCTCAGACTGGCCTGCGACTACAGCTACACACATGGTGGTCAAGCAGGGTTCCCCGGCTCCTGTGCTAACTGTTCCACGGTTTGTACTTGGCCTGCTGATGAACACGGATCCAGCGGCCGCTCACTGATTCCTTCCATCTCATTTTTGATTTTAGCTGAGGACTGAGCTGCGTCTCTCCTCCTTCATCCCTTTGACGCCTTCTTTCTTCCTCACTGCCACTATTTCCCTCCGATGTGAGCTGCAAGCTGTTCACGCACCTGTCTCCACTCACTTCACGCCTGCATGCTCCTCTGTGACCTAGTCCAACATGCACAACTAGGTAGAAACTACTATTTCTCAGAGGTCCATAAAACTTACAAGTTAGTTAAGGTTAGATTTAAATTTTTTTCATTGAGATCACTTATTCAAAGTATTTTTCCCCTCATTAAAATTATTTCTGTCAACGAGTAAAATGATATCCATTAAGTATGTCTGAATTTGGCTCATCTTTAATTATTTATGTATATCCAGCTTTTTTCGCTCATACAAATTCAAGTATTAAGTCTTCTTTAAGCCAAAAATTACCTTTCCTAGTGGATGTATAAACAGAGAACACAATGGGTCTGTTATATTCTTAAGGGTGTTCAGCTATGGCAAACAGATTCAATTACAAAAGTCTGCTAACAGCACAAAGGTCACCCAGCAGAAAGGTCACCCAGCAGAAAGGTCACCAAGCTATGAGAGGATTTTGAATAGGACCTATGTACTGTTACTTAGGCTTAAAAAAGTCAATAAAAGGAATGGGAGATGAATCACAGTCATTATTCACTGCTAGTTAAGCTGTGCGTATACACTGATTACATTCTATTTCAGGTACTTGTATAACTGTAAAGATATTGTATTACGAAGAAACACAGCTGGAAGTCTGGGCTTCTGCATTGTAGGAGGTTACGAAGAATACAATGGGAACAAACCTTTTTTTATCAAATCCATTGTCGAAGGAACACCAGCATACAATGATGGAAGAATTAGGTAATATTAATGACTACTTAATAAAAAAACTTACATTCAAATATTATGTTTTATGCAAAAACTTGGCCCCATATGAAATAAGGCATGTATTCACTGTACTTTTGGTGATGGGGGGAGGGTGGAGGGTGAGTAAAAAATTAAAAATGTTTATGTAGCATTCAACCTTTAAGAAATCCAAGACAATTTACATATACTCTTGGTCTCACAGTACAACTTGCCATACTTGTGGTATCCCTTCTAACACAGCTGAATGGGTAATGAGTTTGGAGAAATCTGAGAAGAAATACCTAAATTAGAAGTAATTTAAATGGACAGATGTAGTAAAAACTGATACTGCCAAAACAAACTTGCATTGATTTCAACCATGAATTAAAGTATCAATTATTCCGCTTCTTATTCTGGTTTTAGGTGTGGTGACATTCTTTTGGCCGTCAACGGCAGAAGCACATCAGGAATGGTGCACGCCTGCTTGGCAAGGATGCTCAAGGAACTGAAAGGAAGAATAACTCTCACTCTTGTTTCTTGGCCTGGCACTTTTTTATAGATTTGATGATGGGTTCAAAAAATACAGAAAGATCACAAGTAGGCTAAGTTGAAACAGTATATTTATCTTGTTGATTTTTGTATTTAAAGAATATATTGTAAAAATGTCAGAAGTATGATCTAATGAAAGCCAGTCACACCTCAGAAAATGACTCTGAAAAAATAAAAAATTACTAACAGTTTTTATTCAGTGTGGAGGATTTTTTATTACTCCACAATGTTAAGTTTATATTTTTCTATTCAATAAAAAACCCTTAAACAGCTAAAATTTGTACGCCCCACTGAATTCAAATTGATTGAAGTTAAACATGATATATGCTGAGGTCTACGAAGGGTGAAAGACCAACATTTTAATTGAAAGCCAAAAGATTTTTAAAATGCATTGCTGAGAAACGTTCCTTTCATCAAATGAGAAATAAAATATTTTTCAAAAATTATAGTTGTCTTTTAGTATGTGATAATTATGTTTCCTGTTATTACTACCTTTTATAAGATTTAGTTTTTTCAAATATCATGTTGTTATCACTGATAACATCTTAGGTCATCTCTAAAAATGCTCAAAGAATTATGTACTTGTGTTTTCTTAGTTTAAGAAATGACTAATCTAAATCTTGCCAATAAGCCTTGGAAATTGCATCAAGAAAGGCCAAACCAGTGGAGGGCCACAAGGAGGTGCAGATGTACATCCCAATGATGAGTGTTTGTACATGTGCCTGCTAGAGATTACACTAAAGGCAGGTTATTTCAGAGGCCCCCCAAATGCCTTATAGATTTTATTTGGCTATATAAGCACCTCATTTAGTTTCCCTATGAACCCAAATTTAGAACACTGAAAACCCACCGTCAGAAAGTTGTGACATCAGAAATGCTTATGAGTTCTTGAATTTGCTAAGCAAGAATTCCACAGCAGTAATGAGAGACACTCGGTTTCATCTCAAGACTCAGAGGGGCTCTTCGATGCCTTCTGCAGAACCACCTCTTACAAGATCAGTGTTCGGTTAATGAGAAAATTGTGGCCGAGGTGAAGCCTTGGCCTTATCAGACACTGTGCCCATCCATGGCCAAACGTGGCTCTTCATGCTCCCTGCTAAGTGACTCACTCACATTACTTTCTTGGATATAAAGTCATTGCGGTACTTTTTATTTTTAAATATTACAAGACAAAGATTTTTAACTTAACATGAAAAAGTCACTCTTTTATTTTGGAAAAAAAAAGTTAACTTTTCATACTAACAGAACAAGATTAAAGGTAAATTTCTTAAACATTATGCAGAAAAATAACAAGATTTATAGTATCTATGTGTGGGGTGCTAGTGTGCACAAGCGCCCGGCGCACGCCTACTCTGCAGGGGCGGCCTCGGTGCTCTCCTGCTCAGGGGCGGGCTCGCTGCCGGCTTCTTTCCCTTCTTTGCTTCTTTTAGATTTTTTGTGCTTGTGTCTCCTGTGACTGTCTCCTTCTTCACTTTCATGACGACGTCTACTATTACTGCAAAAAAGGACAGTCATATTGTTTAAAATGTTTACAAAATTAGTGACAAAAACCAACCCACTGTAAGTAAATCCTCAATATGACACTGGGATTAAAATACCCATGTTTTTCCTCAAACACATTTTGGGGAGTAATCAGTAGTTATGTGACTTTTCATGCAGAGATTATGATGACATTACAGGGTCACCTTCACTGATACTCCCCCAGATTCCTGGGCGAGTGAGCCCACCCCTGAGTAGTGCCTGTGTATTTTATTCTGAAAGCCTAATGACAAGTGTGAAGTGCTAGATCCAAACAGGAAATGCTTTATAGCACTCATTTTCAGCCAACAGGGCACATTAAAATTTTATGCTAATTTTTTTGAGAAATAGCTAACATAGCTCTTTATGTTACCTAGGTGACCCCAGAATTTTCTTTAATTAAAGCAAACACTGCTTTAATATATTTACTTATTAAAGATTGCTTTATAGGCCAAAATCTCACCTCTTTCAATGAGACAATGTTAATAAGTAGGAATCTCTCATTTTTATTCTATGCTATTCTATGTGGTTTTGGGGTATTAAACAGTCTTATTAGATTTTGAAAATTTTGTTGCAGCCTCTTGAGATCCAACTATTTCAATGGTTATCCTGAACCTTCCAGTGAGGGGAACACACTACACACTGCTCATGTGGAATGTTTGCTTTTACTTCCTGAGTCCAACCCGTCTCTCTCTCAGCAGTGACCGACACGCTGTCTTGGTAAAGCACAAACCTGCGGGAGGACTTGTGTCTGGTCTCCTCCTTCTCCCTGTGCCGCCGCTCTCTGTGCCGCTCCTCCTTCTCGCGGCTGGCTCGGTGCCGCTCGTAGCCCCTTTCTGCATATTCCCTGTACCTGTATCGCTCCTCGTCACTGCAATGGAAAGAAAAACAAGTTTTTTTGACAACTGGACAGTTAATTTGAAATGATTTCAAACTGTAAAGAAGAGAGGTGACCTGGAGCACCATGTGAGCACCCTGCCCAGAACAGGTGGAGAATATGTAGTTGTTGAATTAAGATAAAAACAATGCTCATTCCCAAATTAACAGCAGATCTAAGAATACAAAATATATAATTACATATCATTCTAAATGACCAAATTTGTTTTGTGTTTTCACAGTTATTATAGCGTAACCAAGATTTATATAACAATGCTTTGGTTTTTCTTATCTTAAAAAAGTGAGATCTGTAACTGATTTTAATCAAATCATTTTCTTTGCTCCTTTTAGAATTAGAAGCTTTTTTCCTCTGGAGATAAGAGTCTCATGCTGTTACCCCAGGCTAGCATCCCATGGCATCAGCCTACCTCACAGCAAACTCAAACTCCTGGGGTCAAGCCATCTTCCTGCCTCAGCCACCTGAGTAGCTGGGACTACAGGCCTTGCCTAATTTTTCTTTTTGGTTTTTTTTTTTAAGAAGAGATGGAGTCTCACTTTTGCTTAGGTTGGTCTTGAACTCCTGAGTTAAGTGATCCTCCTGCCTTGGCTTCGAAGAGTGCTAAGACTACAGGGGTGAGCCATTGTGCTTGGCCTAAAAGCATAGCTCAGATTTCTTTTTTCTTTCTTTCTTTTTTTTAGAGACAAGGTGTCTAATACCCAGGCTGGAGTACAGTAGCATGATCACAGGTCACTGCCTCAAACTCCAGTGCTCAAGTGATCCTCTCATCTCCTGAGTAGCTGGGACCACAGAAGTGCATGCCACCACACCCAGTTAATTTTTGATAAGTTTTGCCATATTGCCCAGGCTGGTCTAGAACTCTGGGCTCCAGTCATTCTCCAGCCTTGGCCTCACAAAGTGCTGGTATTACGGTGTGAACCACTGTGCCTAGCCAAGATTTCTAACCAATACTCTTGTATCATTTGAAAAACCTGAGAAACACAGTAGATATTCTAAAGCTAAATGGCTACAGGTAGAAAGCAGATAAAGGTTCTTCAATATATATTCATCACACAGATAGTATAACCATGAAAGACAGATATCACATTTGGGTGTAGTGGCTCCCACCTGGAATCCTAGAACTCTGAGCCTCAGGTGGATTGCTTGAGCTTAGGAGTTTGAGAACAGCCTAAGCAAGAGTGAGACCCTGTTTCCAGGTGTTGTGGTGGGCACTTGTAGTCTCAGCTACTCAGGAGGCTGAGGATTACTTGAAGGAGTTTGAAGTTGCTGAGAAATATGATGCCACGGCACTCTAGCCTGCGGCAAGAGAGTGAGACTCTGTCTCAAACAACAACAACAACAAAAACCAAATCCAAGAAATTTCTACAATAACCATATAAAATGCACAAAGACTGTGCAACTTACATTCTGACATCCTAATTACTTCACCACCATCTATCTGGGGAGGTGGGGCATACGTGGCTAAAAACTACCAAGACGTAACTATAAGCTGCATCTAACATCACACAGACTGGTAGAACTGGGACTGATGGGTGGAGTTAAAGGGTGGTCTTTCTTCACCTCCCTAGACTTCTATCTTCTCTTAATCCTTCAAGTCTCTTATTTTTTCCTTTTTTGTTTAGTATAGAAATCAATACTTTAGACTTTATACAATCTAACATCAGCAAATTCTCTCATAGAGTAAAAATATCTTTTAGAACACTATGTCAAAGAGTTTTGGTTTCTAAAAATACGTTTAATACAAATTATTAAATTTCCAATTTACAGAAATATCAAGATTTTAATTAAGAAATCTGAGAATAAAATAATTAATTGAAAACAAAAGCCATATTTAAAAACCCAGCTTGTGTCCTCCTAGCAAAAGTAACGATTCACTAATGCTCTGCTTAATGCCAAGTCCTATTGCTGACCAAGTTGTTATTCGTGATACATTAAATGTTTAAATGTTTAAAAGAACAGAAAATATGCACATGTGTGCATACACACCCTAACTCTAACTGTGTACTTTGGTTTGGGGGTACAAGGGCAGCATCTGAGGCGAGGTGCCCTGACAGGCAGTGGGGGGCAGCGGGGAGAAGGGAAGCTGAACATACCCACCATCACATTTGATTTTGCCCCAAGCAGTGATCAAGGCTGTTACTTAACTTCTCTAACAGTTTTGTCATCTGTTTACTGACACAAATCTTTTCCAGGGTTTTATAGAATTGACAAATACATTTATAAAGTGTAGGTACTCAATAAATTTGCCAGTCTTCAGTGGATGAATTAATGCTTAGTTCTCCGGAAGCAGAATCAATTTTGTGAAGGTTATTCACCCTACTATAATTACTTTGTCTCTTGATTCCATATAAATTTACACTAAAGCTAATTAAGATCAATTATCTCATAATTTGTCATTTGTAGCTCTCTCTTTTCTTTCTTACCCTAAAACCAACTCTTGTGAACTTTAGGGCCTTTATTTTCTGAAGGCAGCCATACGATAGGAACTTTCCAACAGATGGTACAAGATTTAATCTGCCACACACACAAAAATATATGAAGAGCCATCCCCTTTTCTGATAAGTGGCTGTAGCACAAAGGGTTCTCTGGGCCTGGAAATCATTAGAGCTCATTTCAAACATCCTAGAATGACCAGCTTTCTTTCTGGTTCACAATTAAACTGCCTAAAAAACAGATGTTGAAACTGGTCTGTAATTTTCAAAACAATGGCCCTGTAATTTCTAACAACATACACAGCATGCCATTTTGCTAACACGTCAATCTTCAGAGACAACTGCCCTTTACTTATATTTCACTTCGGTTTTCCAGAGTGTAATTTTTTTCCTGGGCAATTCAGAACAACACAAAATTTCTCCACCTTTTGTCTCTTTGGCTTTAAACTTTGAATTTAAGTAAACACTGACTCCTAATGCCCTACAGCTCAGCCACCTGAAAATCAAACATGGTTTGACCATCAATGCTTTTAAGTTTCAATAAAAATTTAGTAACATCTGTATATGTATTTGAAATAGAACAGTCGAAGAATTTAGCCTCAAATCTTCTACAATGTATGACTTAATGCAAAGAAAATTTGTGAATTCTAGCAAAGAAACTTATTTTTCTTTCCTATCAAATTTGGCATTAAGTTCCTTACTTAAGAACATGTACATTCTAGAGACAGCAGTGCTCTCTCAAATATATTTGTTTTCACTACATTAGGAACTAATCAACTTTTTAGAAAGTCATGACCTTAAACTTAAAAAGAATCATGCATTTAAATGGCTAAAGGCAACAGCACATGTCCTATCACACAAACACTGCTGCTTACTTATTTGGTCAATAAATTCTTATTCAGTACTTACAATATATAAGTCATATGAGGAATTAAAGGAAGAAAAAAGAATTAATAAATCCTTTCTAGTTTCCTATTGTGTGTTCTTTGTTGGTAAAGTTTTAAGATGCCAACTAGTCAATAGCCTGACAATATGAGGACATGTTCATGACAAAAAGTTCATGAACATGCACATTATAAAAAAAAAACAAAAAACAAAAAACTAAGGATACAAGTGAATCTTTCTATGAGTAGAATATGAAGGTTTTAACACAATACAATAACTAAAAAAGTTACATGAAGGCTATGTTAACCAGTTTGATGGAAGTGTTTCGGATTGTGTGTGAAAACACCACACTGTACCCCAGACATGCATTAATGTACACAGTTACCATTCAATTTAAAAAAAAAACAACTAAGCATGGATTTTAAAAGATTTTTGTACTGAAATAAACGTGTATAAACTTATTGGATGTGTCTAAGTAGGGTCCAGTTTAAGGCACTGAGAAGCAAACAAATCAGTGTGACAAGAGCTCCCTCACAGCAAGGTGAATACTGCTAAACTGAAGCAAGAGCAAACATCAAATTTATGGAGATGGACAACTTGCTTTAGGAAAGGCCAAGGTAACCAAGATAAAGCCTACAAGGCAGACCATCCAACATCAATTCCCAAGGAAAAACTTTCATCTTGCTCATGCCCTAACTGAAGAGGACTGATGAGTAACAGTATAACAGCAGCTGATGCCAGACATCGCGATGGGTTAAGCTCACACAATTCTGACTGAAAAATTAAAGTTGACCAAATTTTTCACTAGGTGGGTCTAAAATTGTTGCACTCAGATCAATTGCAGACAAAAGTAGAAATTTTAAACAAGTGGGACTGAAATCCTGAAACTTCTGCTTTGAAGAATTTTAACAGCAGATGAACATGGCTTCACCAGTTTGATCCTGTAGACCAGTGACTTTCAACTGGTATGGCGTGTGAGGATCTTACAATCAAAGCAAGAAAGAGGGGACGTGGCCCAGGCAAAGCAAAAGTGGACTGTTCAAGAACAAAAGTCATGGCAAGTTTTTTGGGAATGCTCAGGGCATTCTGCTTGTTGTTTTCTGGGGGCCAAAACCCATAACATCTGCTTCTTATGCAAGTGTTTTAAGAAAGTCAGCAAAAGATTTAGCAGAAAAATATCCCAAGAAGGTTCCCCAGCGAGGAGTCCGCCACCAACACAAGGCTTCTACTTGTTCCTCTTGAGCGTTTCACAGAGAAATCATTAGGCATCTACAGCTCAGAATCTTGATTAGGCTCCTTCTGACATCTTTTTGTTTCCTAATCTTAAAAAATCTGTAAAGGGCACCCATGTGTCTTTAGGGCAAATCTTATTTTTTTCCAACAATAGCAATACCCCTTCATGGACACATATATTAATTGGGGATGGGAGGAAGGACTTCCATCTCATTAAATGTTGCAGTTACCATTATTGTCAAAACTGACAGTATATTTATATAATCAAGCATTTAACAAAAAGGATACTGACATGCTGAGAAACGCATCACTAAGCGACTTCAAACACTGCAGAGACCTGCCTCACACTGCCCACTATCCGCCACCTGGATCAGAGGGTCTAGCCCAGTGCTCCTGGGCTATAAAACTGTACAGCATGCTGCTGTACTGAATACTGTACATAACTGTAACATAATTACAATGTAACATACATTTGTGTCTACAAATATCTAAATATAGAAAGTACAGTAAAAATAAAGTAGAGCAGAACCCCCATACTTGACCACCTCTGTAAGTTGACTCGACTTTCACAGACAGGACATGCACCATGTGCATGTATCAGTACAGCAGACTGAACTCCATATTCTGACCACGCCACGTCTGCATGTCAACCAGTTTGTTACAGCCCCTTGAATGGTCAACTTACAGAGGTTCTCCTGTATCATAACAAGACCACCATCAAACCTGTGGCCCCTTGTGACCAAAACACCGTTATCTGGTACATGACTCCATGTAAAGATAATAACAACTAAAATCAGGACAAAAAGTTTTAAAAAATACTCCTGCAATAAATTTCTTTAACCATTTGAATTTACAGAAGCACGTTACAAGAAAGACTGACAGAAAAATCAACTGAAAGATTTTTTTCAAATTTCAAAATTTTCACATTAGAGTAAAATTCTTGCAGGGGAAGTAGTACTGAAGTTTCAAGCACAAAAAAGAAAAGAAAATTTTCCAACTCATAAGTTAGCTTACTTAATAGATGTTGGTGTTTGGCAAATCACTACCATGTTCTTGACCCACTAGACATATTCAAACCAGTGATATTCTTTAATATTATTCTTTAAAATACACTGGAAATTATCTCTCTCTAGTCCAGTATTTTAAATTAAGATAAATTTTAGATGGTAAAATAAAAAGATACGCAGGGGCACAAAAATGCTTTTAAGGCATGGCTGATTAAACAAACATGAAGACTGTTGGCTTTAGGTAATGGCTTTCCTTAACTGGAATTGACTTCCTCACACCAAATATAAATTCGAAAATATGTATAAAAACACACACGTGAGACTTTACGTCCTTCATGTTCACATGGATGGAGCTGGAGAATGTTCTTCTGAGCAAAGTATCACAAGAATGGAGGAAAAAGTATCCAATGTACACACCCCTATTATGAAACTAATTTTATAGTTTATATGAAAGCTATAACCAAATAGCCTAAGAATGTGGGGAGGGGGGAGGGAGAAGGGAGGGAGAAGGGAGGGGGGAATGGGTGGAGGGAGGGGGATTGGAGGGACCATTTTTGAGGTTTATCTTACAGGGGTACAAGTGAAACTCTCTAAGAGTAGAACCAGAACATTTTAAAACAATAACTGAGAAAATGACATGAAGGCTGTGTTGATCAGTTTGATGGAAGTATTTTGGATTGCATGTGAAAACCCCACACTGTACCCCAGAAGTGCATTAATGTACATAGTTACCATTCAATAAAA